>BGPT01001188.1:104306-126048 GCA_003297045.1 Symbiodinium sp. clade C Y103 | reverse complement strand
CGGGGGATCCCCGGGGGATCCAAACTTCATGTTAACCCTCATGTTAGGTCGTGCTTGATCGCAACTGGCTTTTTGTAGTAGCAAAAATCTGCATTTTTTTGTGATTTTCAGCGGAAAAAAAGCTGCATTTTGTAGCATCTGCATGTGCCCGGGGCGTTGTATCTACAAAGTGCCTGCGCAACTTCACCCCTGGAAAGCACACCCTGATATATATATATATATGTTTTTTGACTCCGCATGAAAAAGGCGATGATTTTTTTTGGGTTTCAATGGTGGATCCTGAAAGGGTTTCAATATGTTTCAATACGAAAATGCTCTAAGTTTGGATGATTTGGGGCACTGAAAAGGTCACTCCCATAATGGAGTTCACAAAAAACCACCTGTGTCGCCTTGCGGGACATCCGAAGAAGCTCGCGGCTCTCAGGGGTTTGTCAATGCAGTTTTTTGGGGTATCAAATGGCCATACTGATGGGAGAACTTGATAATAAAACATAATAAAATATCAACATTCGGGGTACCTATAAGTCAACAGCACGGGTTTTGATGTTGTTTCCCTTCAAAATGTGGATGTAAGCAAAAACTACTCAGTGGTTACTTGCAATCAGGGGAGCCCAAGCGTTTTTTGATCGTCAAACTTGATGACTGCTGTACAATAAATCACAAGCAAATGATAGAAACAGAGCCGGAGTCCCCAAGGTGAACATGGAACGCAACCTGTGGGACACATTTTGGGCTGTAAAATCATCTCGGGCACCCCATTTGTTTGCCACAAAGAGCCGCAGTGGAAGCTGATGAACATAGTGGGATCACTAGATGTCACTTGAAATGGTTTCAATAGTTTTCATTTTCTCACACCATGCTGCAACGATGGATATAGACTCATATAGACAAATATGATACACGCTATGTATTCTACAGTATATGTACTGTACATCATGTCATAATCCATGTCATTATTCTCTTCCAACTATAGGCTGACGTTCATTGTTGATTGAACACCCCCCACATTAATGACAAAAAATCGCTGCCACGATCTTCCCGAAATACATGTGTTGTGGCCTGTGTTCCCAATCGAGTGGTTTGATGGTTTGATTGCAATGATTCTTGTTATCTGGGAAACATCGAAAGGGTGCTTAGTCTAGTACTTTTTTTGCAATAAATGAGGATATGTTAACCCAACGGGTTAGATTATGCTTGGCAGGGTATCTAAGATTGGCCATGTTATTTTGGATGATTTCCACGTGTCTAATCGCGAGTTTGGGCGTCAGTTTTTGGAAGCATTTAAAATCCATCCAGATCAATGATGGGAATCCGGTTTCTAAGTTTCTAAGGGATATTCATCAGGTCATCAACATTTTTAGAGTTTAGCAAGAATCATGAAATTACGCTGGTTCAGGACCTAGAATTTAGACAAAGGATGAAATATGATGGTCCTTGGCCGAGCTTGAATTCTGGTAAGTGGTTGACAACTTATTCTACAACTGGAGTTGTTTAATGATCAAAACCAGACTTAAATGATTGCCAAATCCAGCCATTTCTCCACTTTGAAATCTGAAAAAATGACGTCAGGAGCGAGTAAAGGTAGCGAAGTGCAACTTCGAGGCAAGACCGTGGTGGTGAACGGAGATCTAGCTAGACGAACTGTGTAGCTCAGTACTATGTAAATGATTGTAAATGTATTTGTTTTTATATAAATCGAGATTAGTGTTTATTTTTTTTCCAGGGTATCCAGTGTATCCAGATTGGCCACGGTGATGTTCATATGCCAACAGACACTGATAGAGCCCCAATAAGACATGTCCAACAAATGACATGTCCAACATGCCACCATGGAAAGTTATTTGTACGTTGGACATCACAATTTGTTTGCTTGGTCACATGGCCAAACATTGAGAATCGAATCTGAATCCTTCATGTTTTAAAGGTTTGTCTCAAAAACAGGTACCCAGAAATTGCTGGCGCATCCCTTCATTTTCCCAAAAGAAAGAGGTATGTTGGTGCATCCCCATGTTCCTCTTGTCTTCCGTTGACACATGGGATCCAGGCATATCTTCCAGGTTGGCTACCCAAATCCATGCAAGGTGCTTCCAGTTTTAGGTTGTTTTATGAACCCCAGTAATTCTAGAAGTATGTCACATAGTAAATAAACCCTACTGTGGCTAACCAACTAGTCTTTACCAACTGATCGATTTCGTTCACGAGGGCCCCACAGGGACAGGAACGTCCTCACGACGTCCAAGTGATAGGCACTGGGAGCATTAGCAGCGTGAGCACAGCAAGTTCCGTCACCGACAGCGGTCGGGGGCCCCGGGTGAGGTCACTGGATTTCAAGGAGGTGAAAACTGTAAGGAAGCCGAAGCGTTTGAACCTGGAAACATCTGGAAACTAAAGCTTCAATTGTAATTTCCACCAGCAATTCCCCATCCATGTGGATTTTCAATATGGTTTTCATTGGGACGTACCTTCCAACCTTGGAGATGTGTAAGCTTTCCAGGTGGAGAAGGGATGAGAGGGGTGGTATGGTCAGCATTTTCTAAAATCCGCTCGGATAGATGATGATTGAAGATCATCAAATGATTTTCTGAGAACCCCCAAAATAGATGATAAAGTGAATACATATCAAATTACTATTGATCTTTAATGATCATGAATCCAACCTTTGTAGACATTTTTGCCAGCATTTCTCACGGCAGCATCACCCTTATCACCAGTGTTTTTCAACAGTCGGCTGACTGTTGAATTGAAACGAATGTTGACTTTTCATGACGGTTACCCTCTGGTAAACTAACATATAACTAGTAACTATGGAAATTCACAATTTTTAATAGGAAAATCAACTATACATGGCTATTTTCAATAGCTATGTTAGTTTACCAGAGGGTTGTTAGTTTTTTCCTGACGTTCCAAAATCCAGAAATCCAGAAAAGAACGATTGCACAATTTTAATAGACCATAAAGAGGCATTAGGTAAATGACAGCTTTTTGGGGTTCAATATCTGACAGTATTTGATCACATGTCTGACTGCACCCTAATTTGGCTTATCCATCGACCGATTATGTAATGTTCAACGGAACGGCTCTTATAGAGGAGTAATGTACATTCAGAGTATTGTTCACATCGTAGAATTTCAAAACAACCAATAATAATACACCTTCAAATTATGTCCACATCATAAGAGGAATACGATAGAATGAACCAAATGACATGTCTATCTGCAAGCAGCTGCTATTTCACAATCTCACCCCAAGATCGAATGGTACTTCTCCAATTTCAATGGAAGGGCTAGGCACTAGCCGGACAACCGATCTTGGTTTCTTGACAAAACATGACACAACGAATTCAAACCTTAACAAAGAACGGCGAGTGCATGCACAGCAGCTGGAGGAGCAGATGCATGCTGTTCTGGTATGGCATTGGGTGGCGCAGGCGCAGGTTCAGCAGATGGCTTCCGCTCCATCTGGTTCGCCACCAGATGGAGAAGTCGAGCAAATTCCTCCCCCCCCCTGCTGGCTCGCCGCCGGATGGGGCTCAACCTCCTCCGCCCCCGCCTGCGGATGCTGCGGAGCAAAAGGATGGAGCTCCACCTCCTCCGCCCCCGTCTCCTCTGCAGCGGAACAGAAGGGACCGACAGAACTCTTGAAGAAACATCATAGATTCCGGTAAACTTCTCGTAAATCCAGATTGAATCATATTGAATCCATTTAAATCCCTATTAAATCCCTATGAAATCCATATTGAATCCACATAAATCCATGTGTTTTCCCCCCTTTGGCAAGTGGGAAGTTTGACCCATTTGTGACCCTTTGTTGGTTCCAGGAAGCGAGCAGCTGGCCCTGTGTGTGGCCAAGGGCGGCAACTTGCCTAATGAGATGCTCCAGAAGGCGTGTCCGTGGAGAGCAGGGGGGAGCTACGGGTAGCGCCTCGTTGTTGACCCATTTGTTGGTTGAAAGGGACCAAAGAAATGGGGGTTTCCTAAAATGGTGGTCTGATGGGATTGAATGAATGGTGCCTATTTTTGTTTTTCAATGCTGATTTGATAGGACGAAATCCAAATTGGATTATTAAACAATCTATGGAACATTTTTTCATGAGGGTTGAAACATTTTCATATGGATAAAACATATGCTATCCAATATTATCCAACAATTAAATCTATTTGTGGTTGTTGTTTCCGGTTTTCAAGGTTTGAAGTATCAAAGGTATGCGAATACAATATCATTGAGCCCCCCAGTTGTTTTGTTTTTTTTTTGGTATTTAGCCATCCAGTGGACCTTGACTAGCAAACATGGGAGTAGTATCCAGAAATGATGCTTGATGGTTAGTTAGGTATTATCACTCAATAGGGGAATCCACTTCTTAAGCAACCAGTTTCAAAGGATTGGACAGGATTTTGATGCTCAACCGTATGGGGTAGGTGGGATGTTGAAGGGAATGGGTAATGGGTATTTAGCCAAACAACATTGAAATGGCTCCAGCACTTGTCTGGCTAAAGGATGGTTGCATACATTTGGGATGATGATCTGCATTTGCGAAAATTGAAAATTGAAGCCACCAATCACTTGAGCATGTTGATAGATTTTTTTCAGGGATTGTTCCCGTGGTCAGGTTGTCATGTTTTTTGGGTCCCCCATATTCCACGTGCGTTCTTTTTTGGTCATCAGGAAAATAAATGAGATACAGTAAATACCCGCAACGGTGTCATCAAACGTGGCGGGCCGCTGGAACATCGCGCTCACTAAGTCTGTTCGTGGTGGTTTATAGTTGCGCCAATCATCGAACTAAATCGATCTAAATGTTGGATCTTCCAACAAACCATGTGACTGATTACCGGAGGGTACCCCCAAATATCTAAGCAAGGTTTGGTGGGGGTTGGAGCGCGGAATAAGTGCCATATACTAAGTTTCACACTTTTTTTGGTTGCTAAACCACCATTTTCCAGCGGTAACAGTTGAATATCGCTGCAGAAAGAGTCTCTTGAGTTACAGGTCAATTTTTAATCCATATAGATATGTCTCACGTAGAAACGGCTTATGGTATCATTTATATAGAGGGGATCATCACAATTTGCTGAGAATTCCGCTCTCAACCAGTCTTGCATTTCCATGACAGTAAACGAGTAAACATTGGCAAACCCATAATTATCATGAAATAGAGTACGTACTGTATCCCCATGTTGTTGGACAAATTCCCTTGTCTCACAAGGTGCCCCCCCTCCCCAAGTGATGTTTGTTGGTTTATAAAAGCCCTTAGCGAATTTCGTTTACGGAGGCTCCACATTTTAGAAATAGATGACGTATCAGAAAAAAAAACAGTTATCATATGTTGTTATTAGACATGTTCCCTTATCGCAGTGATATTTCCCAATCATATACATATATATATATATACATTTGCCAATAGATCAACCCAAACGCAATCCACCAAGTGATGTTCACACATGAAATACACTTATATTTCTCACAGAAACCATACTTGTGAAGATCATCCCACTTTTTCTTAAGAGGTTTTGCTCACCCTGGTGATGTTCAGTCCCCCATTCAGTCGGCCTCTCCCTCATCTAACAGGGCTATAACTATGGTTGTTAACATGTTATTACCATTTATTCACCAGTTGGGATGATCCTTCAAATAACAAATATTCGATTTTCACATCTACCAATATATTTTACTCAAACAACAACGGATTCTCCCATGATTTCCATGGCTAACCCCTAACCCCAGGCCGCGGCGCGCCTGATCCGAACGGAGCCCGGGCGTCCCGAGTCCTTCGCCATTCCAAGCCGGGGCAAGGCCGGCGACGGGCCATGGGATGCCGTGGATGTCCAAGGTGTGTGCCCATAGTGTGGGGCAATTGATGGGTGTAAGTATGGTGTAACACTATGGGATTTATAAGAATGGGGGAAAATAAGCAGTTAAAGATTGATATTGACTATAGGAATAAATCCAACACCATGGGTTTTCACCAGAAAAAAACACATAGAAATACTTATTGAATGGAGGAATATAAGCAATTAATGCGAATAAGAATGGTATATGAATCTGAATGGGATTTATCACCCACCAGAAAGGCTCCAGCTTTTCCTTGAATAGCTGCGCAGAGAGGGGATCACTTTCCGATGGTAATCGTACCACCATCAACCGCTGGGCACTAGCTTTGATCATTTTCGATGACTCGCGATTGTGATGCAAAGCATTTCAAACGCTCCTCGGAAAGTGTTAGTCTGCACATTGCTGACTGGTCGGCAAGCAATGCAACACTGCGAGTGCCGAAATCAACACTGGAAGCTCCGGGGTTGTACGCAGCTGCCCCAGTGAAAGCATCAGTTCCCGGTGGTGCTATCACCCACCGTATCATTTGCAAGTGCAGGACTGGGGTGATTTTCACGGGTAGAACTATGGCAGGTTCACCTCCCTAACATGAAGATAGATGGTAATATGGAGCCCCTTCAACTATGTTTATATAATCCACTTATTGTTTCACTGCAGCCCCAAGTAGGGGTGATCCTGATGAAAGGATGCTTGATGGTTGATTGGATCTTCAAAAGGCAGCTGTACCAGCTGGTTTTACAGGGGATCATCATCATCCAATAGGGAAATCCCGTTTTTAACCAAAACAGTTTGCAAAGATGACAGGTGGTTTTGAACACTGCTCAAGTGGATGAGGTAGGTAGGTATGTACCCTCTGGTAAACTAACATAGCTATTGAAAATGGCCATTTATAGTGGATTTTCCCATTAAACATGGTGATTTTCCATAGTTTTTTGTATGTTTACCAGAGGGTAACCAACGAAGACATGGGAATGCCTCCAGCAACAAATCGGGAAGTACATGTTGTGTTAAAGGATTGTTGCCTGGCCAACCTTGGTTAGGTAGGTAGAGAACTGAACCATCAACCATTATTTTTTGCAAACCATTGATATTTGGGATTGAGTTTGGGGAAATCAACACTTTTTTGATGGGAATTCATAGATAGAATTTGAAGTTATCCAATAAAGAAAGGACGTTAATGGTATATCCATTGCGGAAACTAGCTGGATTGGTAGGGGGTTAACCGGTTTAACCGTTAAAAATGGGATGCGTTAACTAAGAAAATATGGCGCGAGAGGCATCAAAAATAGGGGGAACCAACTGGGGCTGGGAACCCAACCAGTGGGGACATAGTCGTAAAATCAGCAATAGAGAGAACATGTTATGCGATATCATGGGATACATCCAACAGTGTATGGGGATGGTTCATGATTTGCTGGCGCGATGAAATATTGGAGGCATTTGGTTTGAACTGATTCAGCTTAAATCCCAATTCAAGATTGAAGTATGTACAGGGTTTATAAATATGAATGTTGTATATACTCTATATATGTCACTGTTTTTGCACTTTTTGTATGTGGCCTTTGCTTTCTTTGAACTGTTTCCGTCAGGCCACTGGAAAGGCTCCCAGCCGTGGTGTGCCGTTGAAATACTTAGCCTCATGTCCAGAGGTGTCTCGGTGCGGGCACGTGGACAGAGGTGGTGTTTGTTTGGCAATGGTGTATTTCCTTGGATGATTCTGGATGATTCTGGATAGGAGATGAAACATTTTTTGGGATGGTAGGTGTTGCTGTATATTTTTAGGCCCCTCATTGTTCGGCTCAGACAGAACTTTCGGATACTTTCGGAAGCAACTGAGTGGTGCAAAGGATACTGTGATGGTGTCAAATACTTCATGCCCCACTTCAAACATCACCCCATAAGGGGATTTTAATGGGATTTGATGGGATAAAACAATGGAATAATGGGATTTAATGGGGCTATATACCTCATGTTTTTTCGTCACTGGAATGATGGGAATTGTAAGGGGAATCATCCCCAAATGGCCTTAATTCACTTGTTTTCAGGTTAGTGAGTTATTGTATATATCTAATTCAACCAGAAAGATGTTTCAAGGGGTATCTAAGGTTGTCCGTAAATGGTTGAGCATCATTTGAGGTGACAGTTTGGTCGGATAGAGGAAATGGACATTCCAACAAAAACTATTCACTTGCCCACACCCATCTCACTTTGTTGGTCATCTATCCTACTACTATCTCATGAATCACCACTGTATCCCATGTGTTCCTTCATTCCTCTATATCCTATCTATTTTCTTGGAAAGATTCCCATCATTTTCAGTCTATCATAGCAGATACCCACATGTTGTTTTTGGATACTATGCATGTGAGGGAAGTGGGCATGTTTTTTTACGCGTGGCAGGTGGCATGGGAATTCAATGGTCAACTGCAGCCGCTGATTGGCGCCGTCAATCGAACAGGCCAGGCTTCGGCAGTCGGCGAAGATAGTGATCCTTGAAACATGGTTGATAAATGTTGATTAATTAGTTCTGTACTCCTTCAAACATTGATGATTTGCTACTCAAATGGTGCTCCCAATACAATGGTGCCCAGGTGTGTGTCATTCCGGGGTTGACATGACGTTCTCCTGTTTGAATTTCTCGGACATGGGTTGGGCCTGTCTTTGTGTGAAAAAACAGGTCCATCTTTGTTGGTAACACCAGCCTTTTGATCCCGTTGTTTTTATTGGTTATATCAGTGATATCCCTTTATTTGATTTTCTATGATATGTACATATCCATGTAGGAATGGAATCATGGGGGTATGGCTCAAAATTATTAACCCTACATTTTGGTTGGTTTATCTTAATTTACCATTAAAAATTACCATTTTGGGGACCATAATTTTGAGCCATAGCCATGGGATTTACCTGATGTAATCCGTTTGATTGGTTGAATCCATCTTTGTTTCAACGTAGTGCGTCCGGTCCGGTGTTTCCACCTTGGACATCTCTGGATTGGTTTGTTTGAGAATAGGCTACAAGGCGGTTCCCCGAAAGGATAGCTAAGTTGGTTACAAATAGGTTAACTATCGGGTTTATGGGAAATATATGGAAATATTACTATACTAATACTAATACTATACTATACTATTCTATACTAAACTATACTATACTATACTGTACTATGCTATACTATGCTATACTATACTGTACTGTACTATACTTATTGAAATTATACACCAACTTAATCCAACTTATGCTGGGGCACCACCTTGTATCCCATTCCATCCGCCTGTTCGATACCTCGCCAATAGTATTGGGACTATCATGGTCGTTGTGGTGGAGCAGCAAAAAACGGTGATTACATTCACATCGGTTTCCAATGTAGCCGCCTTGCTGAAACATATGAAACACATGAAATCTGGTGGCTTGGTGATGGTCGTGGATCCACACAAATAGTCGCCACCCCCAGGCTGTGGTTCGGAAGTTCGGTAGATGAAGCTACTTTCACACCCAGGGAAAGCCCCAAACATCATTATTTTTGTTGTGCTCATTTTTTCAATTGAAGCACCCCAGAATAGTCCCATCCCATCCCGTCCCGCCAAAAACAAACAGCCCCTGGTCCCAGGCGATCCTACTGATGTCTGGTGAGGTGTGAACGGCGAAAGCATTTTGGTACACCTCCTGTAAAACAAACATGGAACCCCCCAAAAGATGAACTAGTTGGTGTTTTGAAATAGTTTTCTTTGTTTTCTACCATAGAAATGGGATGATTGTCCCAAGGACTGGCTCAAGAAATCGTCCACTGAGGTAACCACCTTGTGGATCTGGTGCTTCAACCCGGTTGATCCTGCTACATTCTGATGCCCATACCAGACCTTATGTTGGGACCTCCTCAGTTGAGATGGAAACGAGATTCGCAAACTGAACCAAACCAGACTTTCCCAACCAACAGATTCTAGACCATCTTTTGAAACGTCTATCCTCCGGAGACTTGGGTGCAGGCAATTGGCTTGAGATAACCATTGCCATATGTAACCATCAAATCCCAAAAAAGCGCCTTTGTCTAAAAATATGGTACCCATTCCATCCAGTTTTTCATCATGTTCCTAACATATCACCCGTTTGAGGGGTTTTTCTCCGCCCATTTGCAGACACACCCTTTCATTGGATTGGTGAATGGGAAAATTTACAGGAAACCCCTATATTTGATGGGAAAATCCATGGTTTCCTGTTAAGATTTCCCTTCAACCAATGACCCTTGGCGTGTCAAATCTTGACCGATGGTCTTGTCCTTTCGCCAGGCCAATCTGACTTGCTTTCCCTTCAACTGGATCCGGAGGATCGAGTCGGTTTTTATCGTAGCCAGAAACTAGCTATGAAACTAGCCATGAAACTAGATGATCTACAGTTCTTGTTTGTTTTTTGTGTTCCAAATTTTGGGTAGTAAAACTGTTGCAATGCAAAATTCAATCATGCCATATGTTCAAAAGAAGAAGAAACTTGAGCAATGGTACTGATCCAATTGCTGCGATCTAGTAATCTAGACTGATTTTGCTTGAGCTTTGCGACTCTGCCCTGCAGATAAAGGGCAGCCTTTCAGTCAGCCGATGCCAGCAGATTGTCCACCAGGACTCAGCAGGTAGCAGGTCGAAACGATATGCAGCCACTTGGTATGTGGCCAATGAGCATGGTATAACCCGACAAGTGGGACAACCCCCTAGTCATACAATGATGGGACCAGATATGCCTCGTGGTAGTGATGGTGAGTCGGGGTAAGTATACCCAAATGCCGCCTTATTTATCCTTATTTCAGGTTAGTGCATTTTTGCATTCTATCCAGAATATGTATATTATCTATATATATATACACACTGACTGTGTATATATATATACATATATTAATATATGGTATGTGTATATATACATCTATTTTACATTGCATCTGTACAATCTGCATATGTTTTGGTTATCTCAACACAAGAAAATAGCATTCTGGGTGCATTAGTACCACCACACTGGCCTATATACATCACCATAAATGCTAGCAAAGGGAATCAGCCTCGAGTCACCAGACATGATAGATTCCTGACAGTACACCCCTGAAGTGCCAACAAATAAGGCCCCCCTTTCAAGGCTTTGGGTTATGATTTGCCCCTAACAACCTTATTCGGAGGTTTACTAAGCCGCCAAATATCGTGGGGGGGTATCAGGGTACTTTCAAATGTCTATGAAAACCAGTCAGGCTGGTGAACTATTGTAGAGTTCAGCCAGATTCAGTGCATGGTGGCACAGATCAATGGGTCAGGTGCCAACCTGCTGTCGGTGTCGGTTCACGACGATCCCTGCTGGGGCAATGATCGTGCCCAGTTCTGGATGCAGAACAACTGGATTTGTTTTGGGGAAACGGCTCCAGATCCAATCGTATGGGGCTTTCTTAAATGAAGGATCCGCAAGTCATCATGGGTTGAAAGATAGCAAAATCCTCTAATGACTTGGATGGTAGCCCCGGGGTACCCCCATGACTTAGGACACCTTAGTCATCATTTCCCCCATTATCAACAAAAAACATGGTTTGTCCAATTTTATCCATTTTTGGGATTTGAAATGGTGTTGTGTTGGTATAGTTTGGTTATACCTTGATTGCTCAAGAACTGTGGCACCATTTGCAACATCTGGCAATTTTTGACGTGGTTGTGACACTACAAGGTCCCAAATAGGATGGTTCGCATAAGTTTTTGAAGTCGACCATGGTTTAGCTGGCAGATGGGTTTCGTTTGGCAAGGGAGGATGACGCAGGAATGTGAATCTGAAAAGGTGGGAACCGGACCCCCCGGTTATAGCCATGAAATCACAGGAAACATGGTGATAAACCATGGGTTTTCGGAGGTCCTCTATTTTCAGTTGCTGCCCACACCCTCCCCAACTTGAAATGACGTTTTTGAAGCCGATCCAGGGCTGGAGACCCACGACGCAAGCGGTGACTTGCGACCGAAAGTGTTGGCCTTTTTTTTTGCAGCCGTTGGCCTGGTGAAAATTACCGCGGTTGGTTGTGGAAAGATGGGAAGCACCTGCAAATGGAACATGACAACATTATGTTTAAACATAACAATTCTTACTGGTGCTTAGCAGGGAATGGGGGAATGGATGGGAATGGGATGATTATTAATGGTTATTATATAGGTCATTCCCTCATTCCCTACTAAGCACCAGCAAGAATTACATGATAATTATGATAGTATACAAAAGTAGGATACCCTCCCAGTCATGAGTTTTTGGGTGGGCATTTCAATGAATTTGCAGCTGGGTTTCTTCCATTTCATCCAGAACTGGCGCCGCAAAACATGCAATTTCAGGAAGGAAACTTATGATCAACCATGGGGTTTTAAGGGTGGGTTGGGGGCAGACATACCCACATTTGCTAGTGATCTATCATTGGGTGAAGAATGGTGGATAATCCCGACTTTGCCATTTCAATGTTCCCAAACGAAATATTGCAACACTAGAATATCATTGAAATATAACATGTTATATAATCATATTTTTCCGGATTCAATTTTGAGGAGTCCATAATCGTCACATATACTTAGCCCATCTTGGCCCCTACTTCAAGTCACCACCATGGTTGATGTTTTTGATGTCCAACTGTTTCATCCATCCCAGCCACCGAAAATTCGAAGCACCAGCGAGCCACGGTTTCCGCCGAGTGAATCTTTCAGCCGCTATGCAAAAAACCGACGTGAGGCGCGCTGACGGATCAGCAACTGCCCAATGAAAGTTCGGTTTATTCGCAGCAAGAGCACTGTAAACTAAATTGTTTTAAAGAGTATGGCAAACCAAAAAAGACCAGACAAATTATACTAAAATAGAGATGAAGCACTCTTTTTGGGGGGGTTACTATAAACAGGGTTAGCTATTTGAAATAGATTGCGTTTTTTAAAATATATTTCAAACCCTAGTTGTGATCCTCGTCGCAACTGACCAAGAGTTTGGGATGCGTTGAAATCACCCACCCATTTCTATAGAGTACCATGACCGATCTGATTCAGTGCTATGGCAGGGTTTGTTTAAGCCTAACTTTTTGTTATCAGCATGTGCGAGATGCTTTTTAGTTGGGAGGTACAATATGAACAGAGAACATAAATGTATGGGCCACAGCTTTAGCGACACATGCGTCTAATGCTCAGCTTGGTTCATCGCGGATCTTGACCAGATATGTGTGGCTTGGGAATTGAGCAATGGTTACTCAGCATGTTGAAACAAAACTCCGTCGTTTTCACAAACGACTGGGCCGGTTGCTGCGATCAGCAACTCACAAAACCACGCGATCAGTAGATGGGCCATGGATTTCGTTGAGTGGATGCCACTTTGTGTATCTTAGATTATCTTAGATTATCTTAGTATATCTTAGTAGATCAATGTATATCCTTTGTAGTATAGTATATATATATATATATATCATAGTATATCTTGGCATATCTTGGCATATTTTGGTATTTTATTGTATGGAGTATTGAGACGTATCACTTGAACCAATTTGAACCATTCACGGCCCATCGAAGTTCGTTCGAATCCCTTCTCTCTATGTGGAGTGGTGCAGTGCTGCGCACGTTTGCCGCACCGGCGCCGTTGCGGGAAGGCTTTGCTACTGGCAGCTGCCGTGAAGGCAGACAGCCAGAGAGCCAAACTTTGACAACGACCGCTCTGTGGGTGTGAAACTGGTGCTGTGAAACACACTGGCCATCGACTTGTGGATGGTGAAAATGAATGTATTTTGAAGTCGAAGCACTGGAGTATACGAGGTTGAAGCAAAGAATAGTCTATACCGGTAGTCCAAGAAGACATCTAGCCGAGGCATTGTAAATAAATACACTACTATTCTAGCAGGATTTACATGGATTTACTGTACTACCTTTGTTTTCTGGGAGGGGTTGCTGTACAACAATATTTCAACTATTGAAGTACAGCATAGGATGAATAGATAGATGAACCATGCAGTATGTGGCTTGGCCATGTCACTGTTTAGATTCAGGATCCTAAGACTGATGAATCTGGGTAAGTTATCACGACCTCACTGGACCTCACTGTTCTCCCTCACTGAAATAATGGTTAGTAAGGGGTCACTATCACAAAGTATACGGCCTGATGTCAGATGAAAAAAAATGTCGAGAGTAGTGATTACTTGTGGATTCATGGGGATGCATGGATTATACGTTTGGTGATACCCCCGTTTTGGAATTTCTAAGTTGGTAAACAGAACTAGGCCAAGTGTTTGATTTATGGGTGACATATCTAGGGTTACGTGGGGTCATATACCAACAAAAATAACTAGGGGACACCACATTGTACGGCCCCATCGCATCCACATGGCGCAGCTGTCCTTTCTTCATGTGCCACGCTTTCAAAAGCTCTGGCCGCAATCCTGACTGGAATAGCTCACGATAGGATGCGCTGAGCTGAAGCAGTTTGCCAATCTCAGATGAGCCATTCCAAATTCCTTTGTTTACGATTAAAGTAGTGTGTGCCTCCTATGGTTTATTGGTGGATATTTGTGGTTATAGTCCAAAATGGGAATACTTATTGACCCGGCCAGGCATAAGATTTCTCAGCAGTTTTCACGGCTCAGATATGCTCAGATGGTAGATTGAAATCCTTGATCTCTGTCTGCCAAGACGTAAGAGCATAGTAGAACGTTGTAACTGGCCGATCTTAGATTGCTGGAGGCTATCAAGGTCGTGCCCCCAAGAGTTATACATTTTGTTTATCATTTATATCCAAAGTACAAGCCTCATCAACTATAGATATATCATATATCTACCATAAACGCAACAGTCAAATATTGTGAATTCCTTCAGATGACCAGAGGTTATAGGCCCCAAGGCATTTACCAGAAACCCTGGTGGATAGTTTTGGGGGTCTCATTTGGTTGAGGTGTTCGGCGGATTGGATGACATCATGTAGGCATGGGTCCTGAACATGTGGATAGACGCACAATTTGCAACTTTTATATCGGAAAATTATGATTAAACCTACAGTACATTATGTATGTTTCCATCGTTTTCTGAGTCGGATGATGTCGGATCTTAGGTTGATCACTTGATCCCGGGGGATGTGAATCCCATCATGAAAAATCCCATCCAAGTGGCAAGCTCATACTCCCGGTGGTGCCCCCGGGGACCCCAGCTATAAGTTGTCTTATAACTCCAATTAATTCTAGATTGATCCATCATAAACATAGTTAGCATAGTTAAAAAATGTTAAAAACTAAGTTAGCCAACCAACTCGGGCCCTACATCATAGGTGGTATGACTCCCAACATTTCCAGCTTTGGCCAAGCATCCTGTTGAGCACGTCTCACCAGCCGAGCTTGCGCGAAAACTGATCCTTGATGACTGAGAACTGCGGGGAATCAGGCACTGAACCTTGGGGCTTACGCAAGTAATGTGCTTGGAACATTTCTTGAGTCCTATTTCAATGATTTTGGCTTGTGGGCCAACGAAATGCATGGGGTAACAGTACCGGTTGGTGGTTTGGAACGGTGATCCCAAATGACATCGCTGCGTTTTCAGTGGGGTGGCTACTTGTGCATCCCAGTTTAGAAGCAGTCAACGGGCCTAATATCAATGGATTGGTTAATGGGAAAATTTACAGGAAACCATGGATATTCCCATCAATTATAGGGCTTTCCTGTAAATTTTCCCTTAAACCAATCCAGTGATAATATACATACTGTGACTGTAACTCGACTATTTGGCTTGGAATTTTAATAATACTGTGGATGGAAGAAATCCTGCACCAGTTGGTAGATGGTTTATCCAGTTTCTCCCATTATTTGTAGGCTTTCAACCATCCAAGGTGGTGCAGGATTTCGCAACCATCCACAGTATCATTTGATTCTGACCCGTTCGGATCGCAACTGAATCCACATCCAAGGATCGGACTTGTCAGACTGGCAGGGGATCAGCATCCAGGATTCAGTGTGGTGCGCTGTTTCTGCGGTAGTTTTCCCGCCCAACTGCTCTATGTCTGGAAGAATTGCCCAGTGGGCAGCAGCGTTTTCTCTAGATTGTGCATGCCCAAAAGAGTCAGAAGCTGTTCATACCATCCTTGTATCTGTTGATATCTATTGAGACTTGGAATCAATTTAGATGTAGATATGGTAGCCCCGAGCCGAGTTCTCAGAACTGGCCAAACTTGGCCGAACTTCGCAGAAAGTCATGACACACCTGACATATCCTGACATGGAGACACTGGGAACTGCGAATCAGCCGGGCAAATGACCTGATTTTCGTGCGCCTCGGCCATTCAATCTCCACTTTCTGAGTTGGACTCCACGACTTGCAGCTGACAGCCAAAGGTATATATCAATGGGAAACAAAAACATCTCCAAGTTGGCCAATAACTTACCATGGAATATGGTGAAAATCCCAGAGCATGCCCCTTTTTTTTTTGGTGGGGTAGTTAAGCCCGTTTCATTATGTTTCATTATGATTATTTTAAGCATATATATATATATTATTATATTATTGTATTATTATATTACTATATAATTTATATATTATTGATAGGTTCCATCCCAATTTATCGCTTGATATCGCTTGTAAATCCCATAATATTCTTGGTGTCGTCCCCATGTGAACTTCGGCTGCATAGCTGCAGACTCTGGCTTCGCCAACCAAAAAAAAACAAGGATTCCACGCAAGGAACGGTTTCCAACACTGCCCAGGCATTCAGCTTTTCGGGAATTCAACCAACCTGCCCATTTCAGTGACTCCCAAGATGGCTTTGAAAAGTTTTTGATCGTGGTTGTTGAATCCTCATGACAACACCACTATGATACTATCAATGCAATTATCCTTTAAATAAAACAGCGATAAAACACGTTTGTTCATATGTGTTCTATATGTTTTTGTGGTTGCCAGCAATCACCAAAAAACAGAAAAGTGAATCACCACAATTTTAGTAGGATGTAGTTGTTCTATATTTTTGGGGGGTCCATATGGAGGTGTCCTCTTTAAAATGGTGGTACCCCAAATCATCCAAGTCATGGATGACCATGACTTAGTATTTTCAATCCATGGTAACTTGGGGGATCCCCCATCGTAGGACACCCTTTATAATATATGTATTTATATATATATATAGATATAGATATAAATATATGTGTGTGTTAAATCTCATGTCCTTAAGATTGACCTAGGCAGTGTTCCACCCTGCATCATGCCGTGTGACTTCCCCGCGATGCCGCGCGGCGTCCGTCGCGTGACATTTCTGCAGCAGAGCCAAGTGGAAAAATGCGCGTGACATGACAACGTGGGGTTCTTGCAGGGAAATATGTATATGATAGGAGACAATTATATATACCAAAATAACAGTTTTAATAGGGAAACTGATGATAAACCATTGGAATTTGGTTACCCTCTTTTCAGACACAGCAATATATATATATACATAATTATATACATATATATATATAGTTATATATATATAACTATATATATAATTATGTATATATATATTTATATAGTTATATATATGATTATATATATAACTATATATATATACATAATTATATATAATATATATATAATTATATATATATATAATTATATATTTGATTATACATATAACTGTATATATATATAATTATATATATATAATTATATTTATAATCATATATATACCTAATTATATATATAGTTATACATATATGATCATATATGTATATACATATGTTCAGTCTTTGCGGAGCTATGTGGTGTACAAACACTGGTTGTTTGCAAAGTTCCCCTAATTCAGTCCATATGTGGAGGTTGCACCTGATGAAATCCCAGATTACATCTATGTTCTTGGTAGTTGCATCTTCCATTTTGCTCAAAAATCTGTTGATCTTAGTTTTTTTTGGTAGATTCTTGTTGATTCTTAAAGCCACTGAGTCAGGCGAATCCTTCATTTTGGAAGAATCCATGATTACCATTGAATACCCATTTTTGCTTAAATCCCGCAACCCAGTTTCCTTCAGCCCACTAAAGGTAGCCACAAAAGGATGGTCAAAATTCCATTGAAACACCTGGTTTCACCGGGGCAGGTGCTCACCGCTTCCCATGATGGCACAGCGCGGCTGTGGAACCTCCATGGCGAGTCCCTTGGAGCAGCGATGAATTCATTGCGCCTCCAATGATCTCCAATGTCACTGGATTGGTTTCTGGGAAAATTTACAGGAAACCTCTATATTTGATGGGAAAAACCATGGTTTCCTGTAGATTTTCCCTTCAACCAATCCAGTGACAATGGGTGTGTCTGAAAATGGGGTATACGATGGTATATGTCATATGTCATATAACGAGCCATTTCCACTCATTCCCGTAGTAATCCGGATCAAGCAAAAACAACATTGTAGAAACAAAAAGGGAAAACATAGGCTGTTTGGAAAATTCTTCATCTCAACAATTGGCAATGGGGATCTTAGAATCTTTGGGATGGTTGTGGTGACCAGGGACAATGATCTATAGCTACTTCAGCCAGTTGCATGAGGAGATTCAGTGGGGTTGAAGAATTGTGGATATGGTGGCCTGTCTGAACATGAGGTATCCCAAAATCCATTGGTTTATTGTCATATTTCCGATTCAACTGGCCGTATCTGGGCCCAAACTAACAATTTCCATCCCAGTTGGTCCATAGTGGGAGTGGGCATAGTTGGAAACTATCTACAGCAGGACAAATCATCCAAACTACCCTCTGGTAAACTAACATAGCTATGGAAAATGGCCTATTTCTAGTGGATTTTCCCATAAAAATTGCGATTTTCCATAGTTATGTTAGTTTACCAGAGGGTAGTCCTTTTTTTGCAGCAGTCCTCAGAGTTTTTGATCTTGGACCCTCCAATCTGCTAGCAGCGATGGATACGAAGACACGGTTCACAGCAGGGGCCCAGAGACCTGATTCCAATTGATGCGCGGCAATCCCAACTGGGGTCCCAAGTACTGCTGCGGAGGTGCGAAAATCCTGATCTTTCAGCTTTGCACTAGAATTACGTGTGAGAAAGTCTGAGAATTCTCGGCTATTCACGGTGAAGAAAACCAGTTATTGAAATCCTAACATTGGAACATGGATCCATGGTAAGGCACTGAAATGGGATTGTTGGGGACAGGGGTATGCTTTAACAATCAACTACCAAGGGAACCCCGTAATTATGTAATTGTCGTCATTTGTATTCAGCATCCTGCCCAATGTTGATATTCTTGGCCCAAGCCTAAGTCACCAACTGAAAATCATGACTTGGGCATAGAGCAAGAATGATATAGAGAAAGGGTTGCAGCAGTACCTAGTGTCCCGAGTTGTAGGTTGTTTGAGATTGGACTAGATGAATAGATGGTTCAATGGGTATGTTTTTGCAATCCATGACGGAACTAGACCAGCACTGTGTACAGTGCAGATGGTGCTGTCCAATTCAACTGGCATTTGGTGGGTTGGAAACTTCAATGATTCGTTAGTCAAATCCTCAGCAAAAAATCCTCCACCCCACCTCCAACATGGTTACAGTAATTACTCAACTAATAGCTATGGCAGCTATGGAACATCACCATTTTTGATAGGCAAATTGCCCACAAAAAACGGGCCATTTTCATCCATCGTCCATAATCATGTCAAATTACCCTCCCAGGTGCGTGCAGGTGTTCAGAGGTCACAGCGTGCCTTGGCATCGATTTCTGGCAGCGAAGCGATGTGCGCACAATATCTTAGAATTGGTGTGAAATCTACGGGAAAACCATACATGTGCGGGCAATAAAGGGGAAACAGCATGCTTTCCTCTGGGAAACATTTCTTTTGAATTGCATTCAAAAAGGCATGATGTTAGGCATTAGGTTGGAACAGCAGCCACATCATTTCTCTACAGATCTTTGAAGTCAATCATCCTTTCAATGCGGGAAAGGTGCAGCAGCGATACCACTGGCATGGGTAAATGACCAAGCTGGCGAGTCAGATGTGCTATCCGATTTTGGGGATTGATCTTATCCCAGAATGTTTGGATCCCAGCATCAGAAATGTAGCGATGTTGTGGGGTCAATATTGTTTTAGAAACATCTCAAGAAGCAACAAGCGTCCTTTGGGTGCTCCATTGAACAGTTGTTTTTTCACATTCCTTGTGACCGTTCAAGGTGAGATTTGGTAAGTTGTTTGATGTTGTTTGAAACGTTTGAAGCAAGACTCAATGCGATTTGCCACTTTGACAGATATGTGAGCCAGTGACAACCGAAACGGTTTTGTCACATGAGCAATCAGTCCAATAACGTTTGACAACTGCTCAATTTTGAGCAAGATAATCATAGGAGCAACTCTTGCTTTGATTGCTTCATGTACCTCAATTTGCTTTCTATTTCATTTCCCCTCCAATAAACTAACATAGACCCTGGTAGATAGGGGTTGGAAGATTGGTTTCCACTAAAAATTGATAATTGTCAGGGTCTATGTATGTCTATGTTAATTTTCCACAAAATAATTGTAGGGTATCCGAGCTTCAGTTTGCACCCGTTTTCCATAAAACATGTTTCTTTTAAGCCAAAGTGTCAGGTAAGGCGGCTCAAATCAGTGGTGATTTTCGTCCTGACACTGTTGGAGGCAGTACGTCAGTATGTTTAGCCCATGAAATGACGGTCCAAATGACCCATCAAGGGATTATGTACAAGATTATAGTATATATAATATATGGGGATAATACTATCACCCATTACGTTAGATTATATAAGATTATGTACATGTTTAATATGTGTCACTTCAATCCCCATTTTATGTCCCATCTACGTCTCCACGTCCTGCCCCCAAATGCATCAAGTGTCAAGACGTTCAAGAACCAGCGGGGTTTGTCTGAGAATGGGAAAACATCCTCAAAATCCTGTGGTTTATCATCGGTTTCTTCATTTTCATGGCCATAACTTGGGTGTAACCCCCCTCATTTTCTTGGACCAACGTCCCCCCTTGACATTTCCACATATTTCAACCAAGGCACACGTGTACCAAGCGACCTTCTCTTCAGACGGACAGAAGGCCGGGCCAGTGCTTTGTAGGTTCCATCCTGATTTCGGATGCTTCGCCTGGTAAACTGACGTAGATCTGGAAAATGGCCCATGTAGAAATGATTGATCTATGGAACATGGTGATTTTCCACATCTATGTTAGATTACCCTAGGGTAAATCCATTAATTAGTTTTTTTTTTTTTCGGTACAAGCCAAGGTGCATAAAACATTTGTTGGGAGATATTTACTAACATGCTGTAATATACGTACTATTTAGAGCTAGAAACAACTTTTTTTTAAGATATGATATAGTGCCATTAATACCAACATTTTTGTTTGACATATATTATGTAACTTGTATAACCACCATTATTTTTGAAATCAATTATTTGTTTTTAACCATAATTCTTTGATATTAAACATCGCCATCCCCTGTGGTCCCAGTCACAGTCATATGTGGCTTCATCACCATTAAAACATGATTGAACGAACGGTTTCTGCGTATTAAAAAATCTTGGATAAATCATGATCAATCCCCATAAATCCATCATGTTCCATCATTTTCTGACCATTTGTCAATTTATGATGGAAAATTGTCAGAAAATGCTTGAAACAAATCCATTTTCTTAGCATTTTCCATAAATTTTCTATAGATCCTTCCCATCAGCTTCGCTGGGATGGGTATCTCCAGGTGGTGACCGCCTCCGCGGACAACACCGCCTTGGTGTTCGACAGAAAGGGAGAGTGCCTGCAGTGCTTTGGCGCAATGATCTTTTGATTTTGATTATTGTTGTAGCCACAGTACTGAGATACAACATGTATATGTTTATAATAAACTATTATTGGAATATGATTCTACATGTATAACAATGATCTTTTGATTGAGGGATAATTACCATCAATGATATATAATGGGCAT
>BGPT01001188.1:62539-96819 GCA_003297045.1 Symbiodinium sp. clade C Y103 | reverse complement strand
ACTTTCCAAATGGAATGGGGATATTCTATGTCTATATTCTAAGTATTTTTTCGATTGAGTTCAACTGTGTTTTTGGGATTTTGCATATTCTAAGTATCGGGCTAAGCTTATATATATATACACATATAATTGCACCTTATATAGCCCGACAACAAGCCTGGCATATGGGTCAACATGTCAGGATCCAAGACCCGACCCAGAAATGGTGATCAGATTCCCAAAGTCAGGGCGCATTCTTTTGGGTTGTTTGAACATGAAACCCTCATTCTCCCATTCAAATCCATTCAAGATATGAGAGTCACCATATCTGGTTATCCTGCAAGTGGGTCCCCCCTGGCCTCACAATTCCTTGCCCTTCATCGCCGCCGCCACCGTAGCTGTTGGTTTGTCCGGGGGACGCTGTTCGGACGGGACTGGCGAGCCGCGGTTCTCGGTGGACGCGGATGGCCGCGCAGGCGATTTCAACCATCCCCACATGCTCGTTTTATGGCCCAGGTTGCCTACATTCGCCTTGTTTTCAGACGCAACCAGATATGTTGTTTTGTTCTTATGTGAGTTGGAATCATCGAAACATTGTCAAAAAAGATGCCCAACATCACGATCATTTGGTGAATTGCAATCTGCTCCTGTGGGTCGTATACCAAATTTTGCGGCTTAGCAACATGGTCATACCATGTCATACCATCAATAATCCCAGTGCACCCCTACGCAGGTGCCTAACATTAAGAATCTCACCATTAAACCCGTTCTCTTACCCCTGATATTCCCATTGATACATGGATGGGGCCCCCAAGATAGCGTTCAGTTGACATATAATTAAGTCGCTTAACTATGGTTTATGGTAGATACAACTATCGTATTCATGGGGCTTAGAAACCAACAAACATAACTGGGGGGGCACCATCTTACACCATTCATATGTTTTCATATGTCCATATAATCTGACCATTTTCATATTTCCAATCTATTCCTATTAAATCGTACCATTAATATTCATTCCCATTGAGATCCTGATCTCTGGATTGGTTTAAGGGAAAAAATACAGGAAACCATGTGTTTTGTTCCCATGAAGTATAGGGGTTTCCTGTATTTTTTTCCTTCAACCAATCCAATGATCCCAGGAAAGTCACCCCAACTGCACCAAGTCGCCCTGTGATGATCCAGGCCCTGCGGCGCGGTTCAAACACACCGCTGCGCAGGTCGGGGGTCTGTTACGCCCGGTCGGTGTTGAAGCGTGGGGAATGATTGGCGTTAAAGAAAAAGGACATGTTGAAAGCAATAGTGAGATAAAACATATACTGTATATGGCTATTTGGTAGATATGTCATGACACGTTGTGAATACATCGAACTAGTTGATGGGGTTGTTATGTGTATGTATATGTACAAACCAACAAGCAGCATGTGGATTCAACCACAAAACAATTCCCGTGATCACCAAAGATTGGGGTTACGGTTTCAGGAAGCAGGGACTGCTGCCCAGCTTAGGATGTCCATGGACAACTATACCGATGATCTTTTGAGCATTGGTTTGTTGACTGGGTCCATTCCTTCGTATGTGAGTTTGGGATTCAACTCAATTCAGGAATTCATTCATGTTTTCAACTTTAGATTATAACCCTTGCCACACCTCTAGTTGGCAATGCTTGGGCACACAATGCTGTCTGAGTTGTTTTCCAGGGGAAGGACCATGTGGGATTTCAACGACATCAGCCAGTGTGAGCTCACTTTTTGGATGTTTCTGCGCAATGCCAAGCAGCCAAAACCACCGTAAGATATTATATGATATTATATGTAAGTTTCATTGGAGTTCATGATGATATTTCAGGCAAATCCAAGATCAGCAAATTAACCAAAACATATACAAAAATACATTAAAATAATAAAGTGTACCCTCTGGCACCTGAACATAGCTATTGAACATGGCCATTTAGTTCGTTGATTTTGCCCATTACAAATTGTGATTTTCCATAGCTATGTTAGTTTACCAGAGGGTATATTAAATCCCATTAAATCACCATTAAACCACCATTCAATACCATGAAATCACCATCTAATCATGGGAATTAGCATCTCTTCTTTGGTTTAGATCCCCATGATGTCACCCCACCCGACTTGGCCAAGTTCGCAGGTTGGCATCGTCCGCCAGACCAGGCGATGGGTGGTTGAGACAGGATCAAAGATCACCATGTTTGATAGGTACTGTAAATCATATGTTTGCCATCTATAAATGGACCATTTTCCATAGCTATGTCAAATAACCAGATGGTACATGTTCAGAAAACTTGGGAAATCGTGTCGTAATACCAGTACGATATCGGAAACTATTCTTGTTCCTTGAACATAAGGTGGTTTAGTTTGTTTCACAAATGCTGTTGAGACTACATACTGTAGTACTCGTAGGACCATCAATTAGAGTTCCAGTTTTGGGGAAATGCAGTTCCTGTTGCAATGTCCATCTTTGAACACCGCAATCCGGCCATGAGATATGTTGTAGTGATCTGGGGAAGAACATTTCAACATGCTTTGCTCTGCTACAATTTAACATACGAGTAGCAATGACAAAATACCAGTCACAGTTTTTCAATAGCTAAGGCGGTCAAGCATCGAAAAATAGTTGGGCCATTTGTACCAAAGCTATGGACCAATTCACCAGAGGGTCCAGAAGGCGTGGAATCTGTCGTCCTGAGGCGGTTTCAGATACCTCAGCCTGTCCAGTCCAGCTCTGTGTTGGGGCCCCAAGGCCAAGTTGCCGCAAGCTGTCGCACGGACCTGCGAAATATGGATAAATGTATGGCAAATGAAGGAATTTAATCGAATTTTAATGGGATTCAATAGGGATATAATGGGGATATGATGGGATAAAACCTACTTGGGGATGCAGTTGGGGTTATTCATGGTATAACTTTGGTAGAACCTCCATGAGATGGGATATAACCCCCACAACTATGGTTATGTAACCCACTTATTCGTGGAAACCGCCAAGTAAGTTGGTACAAGGGCGACAAGAATTGGGGACAGCCAAGGTTAAAGAGAAAATCAAAAAAAAAAAACCAAGCAATTTTGAGGTCGAAGCAAGGGTTTCCTGCAGATTTTCCCCTAAACCAATCCACCGAGCAAGTCATATGTATATTATTGTATATAGTTTCTTGTTGTTCCTGTTCTTTTGTTTCCATTCATGCAGAGTATGATTCCCAACTGACGATAGTTTGTGGAATGGGGTAATACTACCAACCAGGGTCTGAAGATGTCATGAGTTTTAGCCTGCCACCTGTACGAAACCCTGGGTCTAGTGACCATGTTTTTTGGGCCTTGCATAGTAAAGTATAACACCTGATGTTGAGGATTGGCGAAATCATCCTCAAAATGGTTTCTTTCAGATTTGTAAATGATAAGCAAGACCTGCCCGGCATTGCCGGGTCCTGATACTTAAAACCATCACAGCTGGGGGTTGTATCAGCTTGTGATATACTACCCATGCTGAGTTTGTAAGCAATTCAGTTTCAGTTCCTTCTGGGGTTGAAACACAAAAAAATGCATTCTATGATGATATCTAACACCTGGCACGTTTTTAGCAATGATCATTTGTAGCTGTCAAGTATGGTCAAAATGCAAATGTTGGGATACTTGAGATTGACTCGGGAGACCCGCAAAAGTATGGACCAGTTCTACAGGAAATCAACCCCCCTTCTTGCTTGGTTGCTACATACCGATTTGCAGCCATATTCGTTTGTGCTGCGGCTCGGAATGATCAACATGCCTATCTCCCGAAAGTCTCAGAACCTTAAAATTGGAACCCACCCAATTGTTGCATATACCAAGATCACCACCAATTTGTTGGATGTGAGAGTACCATCATTGGGTTAATAGTGCCCTATTATATAATACGTAAGTAATATATGACGGTATATTCTATGGCCACTAGGGATTATTTCATATTATGTTTTAATTCATGGGGTAGAAAGCACAATGTTTAATCCATAAAAAAGACATCTGCACTGCACCAGCAACTTGAAACCACCCTTTTTTAATTGGTCAAATCACCAGTAGAATCATCCAGTTACCATCCATTTGCAATCAATTGTTCCATATTTTATTCCATACTCATTGGATTGGTTCAAGGGAAAATCTACAGGAAACCATTCATTTTCCCATGAAATTGTCCCTTAGACCAATCCAATGACACAAGTTTTCATGAGGAAAATCTCAATGTTGACATCAGTTGTGCCATATGTTGCTGATGGTTTTGCCACCTGGACGGCCTCACCATGGACGGCCTGCATCATGCGATCCTTGGCCTTCCTCGGCCTGGCGTTGTTCGCATGGAACGCAAGCTTGGCCCCTTGCTCTCAGAATTTTAGGGTTCAACATAGCTTTGAAATGCTATGTTGGGTTTGGGAATTGTGGGAGTTTAACATTTGATTATTCATTTATAGATGATAAACATGAGGATTTACCTATAAAGAATCGGGTTATTAATAACTATAGCTGTCAAAAGTTCAGCTCCAGAAGTTGGGAAATAACCTCTACTACTATGGTGAACTTTCAGGTGAAAATCCACCAGATGATTTTCCCACTGAAACCTCCAGTTAGCTCGTGGATTTCCCAGCTTGCCATGTTTGATTGCCAGAGGGTAATCACAAAAATTAGTGGAACTGCAACCGCAGTAGGTCTTTTTCCTTCGATTGTGGGGAATTAACCATCAACAATTGGATATGAATGGAGATATTGATGGATTGGGGATTTCATGGAGCTATGATTTTGGGGGGTTACCAACCATGATATGATGGAAACAAATGGCAATATTAATGTGTATGAAACTAACGCTTTGATAATTGGGTGTGTCTGAAAATGGGGGATTTTACCCATATATGTATATAATATATTATTATCTATATATATATATACATATATATATATATAATGTATATATATATATATGTATATATATATATAGCCGGGACATGGTTACCCTTGAAATACATGGGATATAGAACCAACCAGAATTGGAATAGATTGGGATCTGATGGGATATCATGTGTATATATATATATATACATAATATAAACATAAAATGCATGATTGCAAAACTGGGGGCTTCCTGAAATGCGAGACCCCAAAGCTACGCACAATTCCTAATTTCTAACTGGAAACCAATGGTTTGGGGTACCCCAATCTGTAGCAATACCGGTTGAAAATAATATACCCCATGTTCATGATTTATCATACTATTCTCTCAGTCATTCTGCACATAACAATCTTGAGGTATCACCAAAATCTCACTTCAAAAGTGAATATGAATATAACATAACATAGCCATACGTGAATAACCATATGCCCATATTTGAATTTGTGTACAGTGTACAAGCATGGGTATTCTCGTTCTTTTGGAATCATTTGATTATGCAAATAGATGCAGTGATTCTTGTTGACCCGGTCTGGGTCCCCGTTAGGGCTGCTTGATCTGCAGCCCAGCTCTGAAAAACCTGCTTTAGAACTTGAGATGTCTTGGAAACCAGGAGGCCACAGTTGTGGGTTTGGAAAGACTACCAACTTCATGAAACCAGGAAGCCATAGCCAAAAACACGAAAGAATATGTGCACCATGGCGAAAGAATATGAGTAGTCCAGGATGAAGGTGAATTTTGAGAAAAAGAGGAGTCCAGGGGGGGGGGCGACCCATGCTGCACAGCCAATATGACAGGGGGCGGACCCCTCACCTGCAAAAGATGCAAAGGGCAGAGGGGCAGCAGCGCAACCCGAAACCTCGTTGGGATGGCCCCAAAATATTCAATACCCCTCATAGATCCCTTAGAAACCCTGGTTTGGGGTCCAAAAGGTGGTATTGAATCTAAGGGGGTGAGAATTTAGTCAAAATGATGGTCCTAGTGGATTTCAATTTTGACCCTTGTCGATGATTTGAGTTCTATTTAGTAGTTGCAGTAGTCACCCTCAGGTATATGGTTTGATACATAGCCATGGAAAATAGATGGAAAATGACCCAGTTAAAGATGATCTACCCATTAAACATGGTGATTTTCCAAAACAATATGTTAAATCAGCAGAGGACGCATCCAACGATATCCCGAATATGCTATTTGTTTTTCAGGATGGGCCGAGTTCTTCATGTTGAGACTCTACATAATGTGATGATCCTGACATCAGGTTGGAGCCATGACATCCCATTGATTGGTTGGTGATTTTGCTGCACCAAGGATGAGCTTCCCGCTGCTGGTCATGTTTAGTATGTAATGCCCAAATCCATGCAAATCTCACAATATATCGGCAGATGTCCAGGGTGTGCACCATTCATATAGTTGTACAGGGTACATACAATCATATATATATATATGTATGTATACAGTAACCTCCAACTAGATAGAGCAATTGGAAACCCTGAAACTATATGGAAAACATCATCGAACATCCCGGTGTCACACTGTTCGTTATCTTTTTGTAATTAGGTTGTATATTTTTGTTCCTATAAAAAGGGATATTATAAATATGTATATACTGTGCGACTGTGCATATGTATATATATATATAGACATACATTATATATACACATAATAATCTAGCCGTCTAAAAGACGCAAGTGCCTTATCGAGACCGCCATTTACATGCCATTTAGACACCCTTTGAACTTGGATCAAACTCTTGGCTCAGGTATGCTACATATCTTGGACGTCTCTGGACGCAGAATTTGCGGGCGGAGATCTGGACACTGCGAGTTATGATGTTTTTGTCCAATAATCCCTCACATATTACATGGAACACACACACACACACATGAATGTATGTACGAAACCCATTTTCAAGCTACGACCAGTGGTTTGTCGCTGGGGTCTGACACAAGCCAGAGGAATAGTGTTGAACCCATCTCAGCAGTTACCCTCTCCGAAAAAAGGTTTGCAATGGAAAAATCACCATGTTTGTATACAGATCTCATCTACACATGGGGCATTTTCCCTATACCTATCTTAAACGACCAGAAGATATCATCTTCAAATCGTGTATATACCTTCCTGTAACGAAACCTGGCAATGAGGAATTCACAAAACAGGCATATGAACACATCTATGTGCTGGGAAAAATAATTGGTGGTTTCGAAGACATTTGATTATAAGAGAGTAGTACCACCTACATCAATGAATACATTGACATGAAAATAGCAAGTAGACATGATTATACATATATATATATTTCCCCACTCAGAAATGTCAAAGATCAACCCATCTACTGTACTAAGTGTACTACTCCACCATTAACAAAGGGTGTTACCTGCACTTTATAGGGATAAGAGCGGCACAGGTGTCTCAGCTGCCAAGGTTTCCCTTAGATCCACGTTGCCGGTCCTTGAATCTGATTGCTTCCAGCACGTGCCCTGGCAACGTTTTGAGGCTGACAAGGGCACTTGGGGGTGCAGTTCGGGTGACTTTTGTGGGTATGGTTATTTCATGCGTTTATGCAGCAGGGGATATCATGGGGAAACAATCCCATCAATGGGGTATTCAAAAGTATTTGTGGTTACATGGGATAACCATAGGTTTATAATTTCCATAGGTTGTGACATATATATACATATATATATATATACACACTTGTAGCTGGGGCCTCGAATTTGAATTCTTTGGGTTTGGGACCCAAAGTTTGGTTCAATCATTATCTTTGGATACATGGAACCGGGGATATATATGAAGATACGATAAATTCGGTGAATACCTCAACAGAATAGACAGTCAAGATTTTAATCCTAGCAGATTGAACATGGAACTGATGTTTGTTCATTTACATGTTATGTTCAACCAGGTGATGGTGCCTGCTGACTATTCTAGTTTTTCAATGGTAGAATCTCCATGTGTTTTGCGCAGATTGACACAATATCCTCAAGATCGGCGGTTCCCTTGTATTTCCTCTATAAACATCACTTTCGGTAATTCACCACCATTTCAACCACCATTTCATCATCTCTAAAACCTGGTATGTCTGATATGTGTTTGGCATGAAGAACACCATGCCTCGCCTTATGCATCCACCAGAAAGATACCCACAAAACCTTGCGTTTGGCATCCCTTTGGATCCTCAGATCAGAATCAAAGAGGGGATTTCCGCATGGTTCAAAGATCTAAACATGTCAGACTCTGATTCATATGACCTCAACCTTTTGTGAATATATCCCAGAAAATACCCCCCATTGATGTTGTTCCCATCAAAAGTCCCCAGTTCTATTAATATCAATGGTGAGTTTCTCTGGTGAGATGAAATCACCTACTTCCCAAGTGGGATGAACCTTCCCAAAGCCTCCACTGATTCTTGGAGGTACATGGCCCAGTCGGATTTTTGGCGTTTGGCGCCGCGACCAGGTGTACGAGCACCCAGGTGCGCGTTCACGAGTGATGTGAAAAGTCGACGGTTTGTTTTTTGGATGGGGTTCCATGTTTTCGGAAAAAAGGAATCTAGGTCACTTGAATCATGTTAGTGGTAGGGAAGTGTTTATGACATACAGTCTTAATTCCATCTAAGATTGGAAGCAACTGACTTGTGCCTATCATTCATATGATACAGCATAGGGCATAGGGACCCACAAGAACAGGGACAGCATGTTACAGTTGCAAGATGTTGCAAGCAATATCAACGGAAGATAACTACATGTTTCACAAACGACTATGCTGGTTCAAATTTCAATCAATCCATCAATTTGGTTCGCCCCTACTTTGAGCTAAGTTGGCTTTTAAGATGTTTGTAGTAAATATATGTAACTACTATGAATTGATGATGTTATAGAATGTATATTACATAGATAGCACCATAGATTTCCATAGATATTACTATTACTGAACTACAGGTGGATGATTTTATATTCCAACAAACATCACTCGGCCCCGTCAGGAACGACACTGAGCTGGCGCCCCATTCCCTGGCTGAGGGCTTGCGAAGGGCGCAGAAGCCAGTGGTACCTCGGATTCCTCGGAAGCTGCGGGGGTTGGATCAACGGAAATTTCACGGATCCCTGGATCCCTGGAGCTGGGAAAATCCAAGTGAATAGGAACTACCCTCTGGTAAACTAACATAACTATGGAAAATCACCATTTGTCATGAGTCATGGGAAAATCCACTATAAATTGCCATTTTCAATAGCTATGTTGGTTTACCAGAGGGTAATAGGAATTTCAACTATAGTTCATCAAAGTGGAATAATCGAAGTTTCATATTGATAGTCACTCTAATTTTTGTTCAATCTCAGACATCTTTGGGGAATATGTAGATGTGAATAAGAAACTAAAGACTTCAATCTGATGGCTTTGGAGTTGAACATGAACCGAAACATGGTGATCCTGGATTTGCATGGACTTGCTGTAAGTGAGAATCTAATTGCCATAAGCTTGTTGCTTTTTTGACCACAAAAGAAACAATTCAAACTTATTAAGCAACCCATTTTGATGGTTCAATTCACAAACATTGGGGTTCATTTTTTCACTAATGATGGGGATGGGCAACCATTTAAACTGGAAGTGTGTTGCAACAAAAACACAGATTAAACCATCAACCATTGGAAAATTCAATGGCTGTGCCCTTTTGCAATTTAAGCTGAAAAATGGTGAACCATGGGGGTTGAGATGCGACATGGTGAACAAACATGACTGGACCGGCCAAAATGGAGGGTACACAACCCAGTGGGAATCTTCACTCTTCGGATATCTACTAAGATCTAATTATTGCCAGAAAATCCGCTGATATTGAATGATATTGAATGTATTCTATATGCTTATAGGAATGCATATTCTAAAAGCTGTCCAATGTGATTGGTTGGTAAACCATTTATACATGCTATGGGTGTCTTGTTGATTGATATGGTAGTGACACATGTAGATGGGATAGTAAAGTTGCCACTGTGAACGTTGCATGCAAGCTTGATGGGCTTGTGAAACGCTGAACAATTGCGATTTTCGTGTCACTCTTCGGGAATGTACCCTCTGGTAATCAAACGTGGCAATGGAAAATCCTCTATAAATGGAGGTTTCTAGCTGGGAAAATCATAGAACTAAATTTTGGTGGATGTTCCAGCTAGCCACGTTTGATTACCGGAGGGTATGTCTAGAATGAAACAGGATGATCAATGAACACTTCAAACATCTGTTGGGATGATGACAATCCTTTACTAACTACGACTGCAACCATTGATGGTCCCATTTTACCACCCTCTGGAAGTCATAGCGTGCAAACATTCCCCATTTATAGATCCGTTTCGTATTGAAACGCCCATTCAGTTCGGTGCTTTCCCATCATTTCAAGGGGATTTCTCGCAATTTGAGTTAGGGGATTTCCCAATCGGCAAACTTTTTGATTTTCCACCGTCTTGGTATACGCATTTGCAGGTGGCGTACATCGAGATGAGATACTTACCTCAGCAACTCGGTTCGACATGGTGGGGCCCAGAACGCTAACGGAGCTAAGTCAGGTGTAATGGGATTTGATAATTTACTATGATTAGAATGTGTATTAACCTTGATTTAAATGATTTAATGTTTTTTTTTTTTCTGGATTTAATGATTCGATAGGATTTCATGAGATCTTCAGAACGATGATGTTTAATTCCCCGTTCATATTGAACATCCCCAAATCGAAACCATGGTTTAAACTAGGGGACGAAACCACACATTTGGGACCATAGAAATGGGATGAAATGGGTGTGTTTAATATTAGTGTGGGATTAGTTGGAGAATTCATGAAAAAGTTCTGTATATAGAACTTATAGAACTCTCTACAAACATAGAAGATGAAGACATGTTCAGTTGGAAAATGGATGAACAGTTCGAGTCGCTCGATGGGGTGAGCGCCGGCCTGCTGTGGTTTTTCGAGCGCGCCATGGATCTAGACTCGTGTTTCCTTGGCCCCCAGTTCTAAGTTGGTTATTGTTATATGTAGCTAACTGTAGATATCTACATTACCAAGTTGTAGCTATGGTATTGGTTTACATGGACATGTTAGCTATGGATATGATTCCTGATAACTATAGTTACATGCTCCATAAAGATGATAAAGCCTAGGTATTGGAGTTATAAACCAACTTTGCTAACAATGGGGCCCCACCCTGTAACACTGGACCACAACGTTTTTGCTAGTTTGAAGCCAGCAAGAACCAAATTGGACTGAACATTCAACCTGTAGATGGATATGTAATTGCACAAATTTGCATTGTCCAACCAGGAAATGGTTTGATCAACATTCACAAGCTTTGAAGATTCACGGAAGATCAAAAGAAAATTATTGAAATAACATCATGTGAACGCCTAGCCATTGGCAAATCTGCGTCTTAACCATCCCCATTTGGATGTGATTTGTGATTATTGAACCAGCTTTCGAAAAAGAACGCCTTTGGACGCAAATTCCGGCCGCGCCTTTTGATCCCATTATCTCTCCATAAATGGAGGTTTCCTAAAATAGGGGTACCCCCAAATCATCCATTTTACTAGGATTTTCCATTATAAACCATCCATTTTTGGGTATCCCGATTTTAGGAAACCCCCATTTCCCCATGTTCCCATGATGTCCCAACCACTTCATTGACACCCGCAGAGTCCTCGACCTGCTGGACGCCGACAACTTGGCACCCTTCGTAGTGGTGACATCGGGCTCCGATGCGCCGTTGACGCGGGAGCTGCAACAGAGGCAGGGGCTGAAGGGAATGAATACCCTGAGATTGGAGCATTTCATACTGTGGATGGAAGAAATCCTGCAGTTGATAGTTTATCCCATTATTTATAGGGTTTCAGCCATCCAAGGTGGTGCAGGATTTCGCAACCATCCGCCGTAGGCATACTGGATGATTCTGGGAAATTCTTGGATGGTATGGGACCAACATGGACCAACTCTTTGAAGTTTGTTTAGGGTTTATTTAGGGTCTCATTTGTTTTGAGGTTTCTACAACATTTTTATATCATAAGATTTTACTTTCAAAGCTCACGTAGGGTTTCATGCCAGATTTAGGTTTGCGGTTTAGGGTTTAGGTTTTTATGTTTTGGAAACAAGTCTAGTCAGCCAAGTTGCCATGTGACCGCCATCCCAAAATGCAAAATACACTGGCCATGCGCAGATAAAATCTACTTCGCTGGGCAGCAGCACCGTCCTGGCCGTAACTTGTAATCAATTATATACTTTATGTATATGATTCTTTGCTATATATAAAGTTCTGTTAATTCTGCTGTATTATAACTTTCATTTTAATGTCAACCCCAGATTGATGAATTCACTACGTGTAGTCAAAGGGTTCCCCCAGAAGAGTGATAAATTACTAGTAAAATTGGTACCTCCCTATAATAAAGTCGGAGTTTATAAATCCTGGGTTAAGATTTTGGGGATGCTCGGAAAAGCTGGATGATTACCTTTGGAATGATCCAATGTTTTACAATGACTGGTTTATACATGTTTATAATTTATAATGTATATACCAGTTCATTTTTGTTTCCCAGGGTATCTTTGGTCATGGATATTTTACGGGGAGATTTTGTGGGGATATTTTATGGGTTACATGTTCAGCAACAATATAGGATATGAATTATTCAACATGAATTGGATTATGATGATATGATATATGATGATGTTATTTTCATGGAATCCAATGAGAATACAAGGGAACTATCTAATACAAAGTGATCTTGACCGTCAGACAATGTCAGATATGTTTGGTGATTCTTAGTTTATGGTTGCCCATCCAACTATAGATATATCATTCATGATGATTTATTTATATTATTCATATTAATATAACATATATTAATATAATATTATATAATATGATATTATATAATGATATATCATGTTTTCAGCCCCAGCAAAGCTATTCTCTGGGACACGATATTGTACCTTCCCAAATTGGGAAGATGCCTTTCCGAGATGACTCGACAAATGGAAAATCACGGCCTCTGTTGTTTGTGATAAAAGCATAGAATCATAGTAAGTGCACATGAGAGCCTAAAAATGTACTACCCTCTGGTAAACTAAGATAGCTATGGAAAATGGCCCATCTATAGTTGATTTACCTATTAAACATTGTGATTTTCCATAGTTATGTTAGTTTACCAGAGGATATCTGTGATAATTACATTTCATGTTTGACACCCCACAAGATCCAGTACCTTTAGCTCCGAGGGTCGCGGGCGTGCTGCAGACACAGATCAGGGCTGCAACGAGGAATGGAGGTCAACAAATCACCACCTAGATGCGACAAGACACGAAGTGCTGCGGGTGGCGTTGATTGCTTCTTTGTCGTCTAGGCCCTAGCAGCTCACTTGCCTCTTCTACTGAGCGACATGAGTCTAAGCTCCTCCTGCCAGGCGTCATGTTGAATGACACTCTTGCAAGTACTATCCGTACTATCCAGAGGAGTTTGACGTCGCGGGCCATCGGCACCCTCGGCACAGCGAAACTGACACCTGTTATTTCTAATGGCACATCTACACCCTGTTCGAATCCAACTTGCAAGTATCAAAAGCATAGACACAATGTTTAACAATATACGTTAGTTGTTTTCCAACTATATATGTTGATGGATACTCAACAGCAATAATTGCTGATGGATACTCAACTATAGTTATCACCATGTATGTTAATTAGTTATAATCATTAACCACCATTAACCATCATTAACCAATATTTCAAGTTGATTGCTGATGGCCTGGATCCTCAAAAAATAGTGCGAGAGGCGAGTCATCACTCGGCAGGTTGCTGCGGCTCCCGGGTTTCCGGGCGTGTTACTCCACGAATCTGCACGCACCGACTGAAGAGTTGAAGGAGATGGTTGGGTGGTTGGAAGGTCAGTGGTGATTTGAGAGGTACCCTCCGGTAACTAACAGTTTGCTATTGAACATGGACCATTTATAGATGATTTACCTATTAGAAATGATGATTTTCCATAGTTATGTTAGGTTACCAGGTATACCACATTAAATCATATTAAATCCCATTAAATCCCATTAAATCACGATTAAGTCACCATTAAATCACCATTATGTTAGGTTACCAGAGGGTATCTCAGTATCTGTTGTTCTTTGATTGGTGGTGTTGCTTTAACTATGCCCACGAGATGGTGCCCCTAAGAAGTGCTAAATTGGTTTACTTCCCTAAGATCTCACTAGGATTTATGACAGCTATATATATATATTATATAAATAGTCTATATATTATATAAATATATAATATGTATAATTAATTGGGTTGATGAGCCACCTCTTGCGACTGTTGTTAGGGCTGGAATTGAGGTCGTTGAGAAGACCCTAGAGTCTCGTGGTTTGTTACCTGGATCTTCACAAGTTTGGCGCCTCAATACTTGCGGAGTATCAGACCTTCGACCTTTCGCCGCCTTGTGCCGGGTAGTAGCCAGTAGTGCTTGATGCTTGTACTTGGCGGTGCAGTTAGAATTAAATGGATTCAAGTGGTATAACTAATCATGGTCTCACAACGTCGGTCAACTCTGAAGTTGGGATGTAGTTCCTTATCCATCAGCAATCAACTTGAAATATTGGTTAATGATGGTTAATGGTGGTTAATGATGGTTATAACTAACATACATGGTGATAACTACCTATGCAAGTTGAGTGTAACTGCGCTGCTCGTTGGGATTATGATCCCCCAGTGGTGTGTGAAGACACACCTTGCCCCGGGCTTCGGCGAAGTGGCCGGGATTCGGTGCTAATCATCCCCAACCATGGATGGGTAGAAACTAAGCCTTTAATTTGTTGCGATTTCAATGGGAATATCTACTCACCAGCGAAAGATTCGCAAAAGATTTACTAAATTATTAACATACAAGTTCTATAATTATACTAGCTAATATTAATTCCTATTCACCTACAACTAACCAGCGAAGAATTTATTTTTTTTGTAGGGTATCCAAGATTGGCAATGGATCAAAGGCTTTCTCTCGCTTCCCAACCATTTGACAAACAACAGGTCACATCCAAGAATTGTATAAGAATTGGCCCCCCAAAAGGTAGTATCCCTCACAGTGACCAGCGGATGTTCTTCTTCAACCGGCCAACTTATTTACCACATGCACACCTCCAAAAGCATGACATGTACATGCATGTACAAAAGACTGTAAAATAGACATATTTCTAGTCAATTGTATCAAAGCGATCAGATAAAAATATCTCTGCATCTAAAGAAAATAGACATATCTCCTGTTTTGTTTCATATTTAGATACATCAAATAGAATCCTGATATGAACTGATATGTTTACGGTAAACTTAGATTATCCATGTTTATCCATGGATATGTCCAAACATGTCCAAACCCATCTGGACTCGCGACGTGCAGGAGCTTTTCCACCCATTGCCCGTGGGCTTCTTGTCGGGCCGCCTGAATGCGCACAACGAGGCGCCTTCGAACACTGGGGCGGTGTTCCTTTGGGAGCTGGGAAGGAAACAGAAAAGGGCAATCATGAGGATATCATGTGGGATATCCCTTGGGTATAAGTTTACATAAGTTTACCATCTGATTTACACAAACCTGTATGGGTATCAATTAGTTTAGCATTACATTTCGGGGTATCTCATGTATGTTCTATTTCTGGTTATTTCTTTAAGTTACTGTAATGATTTCGGGGCAACCCGATGTGGATTCAACAAACATAAACGGGCGTTCGTAGGACCAATATTCAGGCAACAATATAAGGGTCATGAAGATGGATGGGCCAAGACCGGCCAACATTTTCCCGTAAGGAGTAGGGGATTTTGCGGTTATCGTTGTGCCATGACCTAAACAGATAGAAAGTGAATCCCACAGAAATCAAGAACGTCCTCTCTTTGTTGGGTAGCTTTTCTGACGACATCAGCAAGGTACAAGGTGATGTCCTACAGTTAGCCAACTTGCTTTGTAACCAGATTAACTAGATTGACTGAATTAATTACATCAGTTACATGGGTTGATGGGTTTGTAAGTGTGAATCAACCACTTGACTGTATATGTCCTCTTGAGAATGAAAATGAATGATCCAGAAATTCCATTTGATCACGGTCAGTACGACATGGAGAAAATGCAAGAAGAAATTGATAGTTTTCCAGATCCACAACCGTAGAGCCCCTCAAAGGACAGAGGCCAAGAGACCTCACCGAGAATGAGAGTCGTGTCCTGTGCTTCAGTTGCCCTAAATTAGGCCATTCTGCTGAAGTGTGTCTCAAGGTGACGTCTCCATATTTGTCTTCTGGAAAAAGGACAAGTCAGAGTTACTTGCTGGTGCTTACTAGGGAATGGGGGAATGGGATGATTCTTAATGGTTATTATAGGTCATTCCCCCATTCCCTACTAAGCACCAGCAAGGTTATTCTGATACTTCTTCTTTGGCATTAACACCGATGCCAAGCAAGGAGCCTCACCAGACGGATCCCTCTAACTCTGAGAATGTGACGCAAACCGGATGGCCATGGATGGCCCGAGAAAGCCGCCACACCCCGAGCAGACCCGAGCAGGGTTCACTGACTTGACTTGACTTGTCACGGCTGAGTTTGGCTGGCCGTCATTGTTCTGTTTTGTTTCTCACTGCAGGCTTGGACGTGCCGGGGATGGAACCCATCGACTCCAGCATCATGGACCTGAAACGGTTTGAGGAGATTCACAGGTTTCGACCAAAATCAGTGGTGTTGCTGACGGCCAGCTGTCCATCGATCATGCGACCGCTACTGGAGGTGCTGCGGCTCCATGCAGGTCAAGGGCTCACAGGGCAGGCCAGGAATGGATTTCAGTTTTAGGGATTTCCACTAAGTTCACCATCACTTTGGGAGTTTCCCTGAAAAACCAAGCCATTTTCTAATGTATTTCCATGATTTTCCACGTATTTCCCCATGATGTTTCATTACCGGAGGGCAATTTAATATTAATTAATCATCCCAAATTTACACATCCCCCACTTATAGATGATTTTCTCATTATAAACTATAACTTCCATTTGTAGGGCATTTCCCCATAGTTTCCTATACTTTCCTAGGATTTTCCATTTTTTTCCTATGATTTTCCCAGGAAAATCTCCATTTCCATCTCCATTTCCCATACCTCCACCGGCCGGTCACCACCAGCTTCACCGGCGCCTCCATTCGAGGCGCTGCTGGCCACGCAGCGCCACGCCGCAGTGTCCTTCGAACACCGCGACGCGCGGCTGCTGGTGCCGTGGATGCGCAACTGGAAGCTACGGCGGAGCTATCGGACTGACGATGGGGGACTGATGGTGGTGAGTCATTGGTTGTACTCGCTGGTAATTTAACATAACTATTGAAGATGGCCATAGAAATAGTTGATTTTGCCCATTAAAAATAATGATTTTCTATTATGATGTTGGTATCACATGGGGGTTTTCTATAGTCATGGGGGTACCCGCAAGAGCTGGATTCACTGGATTGGTTGAAGATGGTTGAAGTGAAAATCGAAACCCGAAACCATGATTTTCCCCATGAAAGAAAAAGGGGGTTCCTGTAAAATTTCCCTTCAACCAATCCAGCGATGGCTGATTTCTAAGGGAAAATCCGAGAGTAAAATGGATGGGGGTGGCACCATATTTTAGGGAAGCTCCATAATTATTGGATCCATAGGGATACTAAGATTATAGGGATGTAGCTGATAGTATATCCAAATTGTCAGGATGCATTATATAATAGCCGATGGTTACTATAGAAAGTAATGATGTAATGATTCTAGGGGGTACTATACCAATGATGATTAGGATTATAGCTAACCACTCTAGGATGATTCTTGGATATTATGGGTAACTCATGATTATAGGGATTGCTACTTGGAGGACCGTCCCAGGACTCGAGGTTTTGCTTAGTAACTCCGTTTTTTTGACCAATTTGTAAATGAGAAACCCACTTATCGGACTTACAAACTAGGGTTATTAAATGTTATTAACCATTTACTAAGTGGGATGATCCTCTAATTACTACAGGGACAATCACACATTCATTGATTACTAGGGCCTGTTGCTAGGGGGTTGTGTCTAAAATCAATTTTTGGTTGTCTTTCACATCCCTATTTTATTTGGTTCAAGCCTCATTCTTGTTGCTTAAGTCCCCATGTTTGATGATTAGAGAGTTGCGTTTTCTGACTTTTTGATACTTTTCTATATTTGTTGAATCCTCCATGTTTGTTGGTTGAATACCAAAGACAATCCTAGATACATCATCCGAGTACCGCGTAACGTACGTTTTGTGCTAGGAGTCTCCTGGAGACGAAATCCTTCAAAGACTTGGTACATGTGGTGTGACTTGGCATGGTGAGGGCGCACGTGGTGGCACCCGGGGCATGATGCGGTCCTTTAAGGGGCGACAGCGGTGTCATGGGTATAAGTCAAAGTTTTTGGGGAGGTTAACACCATTTGATAAATGATAGATGATAAATGATACATGATAAATGATAAATGCTACCGTTGTACTATAGGGTACAAATGAATACCCTGTTATTTTAACACCTTAAAATTGGTGCATGATCAATGATAAATGCCTACAAGTGTTCTCATTCCTCTCAGTTAACAGTTTTGGAAGTTTCATTAAATGTTGTAGGTTGGATCCCTCTTATTTTCGAGACTACACCCTTTTTTTTCTTTTGGTAAATCTCTTTAGATCCCCTCATTTTTGGTCGTTTTAGTTCCCATTGTATTTGACTCCCTAGAGTGTTTGTCGGTTAGTTTGTTGGTCCTTCAATCTCATAGTCTTTGTATATCGTTTCTGTATAGTTCTGTTGATTAAAGCTCTGGTTTCTTCGGTTCAATCCGTGCAGTTTTTGTTTGTTAAATCCCTAGTTGTGGTATGTTGTGGTGGTTTGGTCACGCAACAAAGCTGTTGCTGTTTAAATGCCAAACACGTCCATAGAACCACGCGTTTTGTTGCTTGACTCCTATGTAGTCAAAATCTCCTTGAAAGTCCAGAAGTTTTCTGGCTGGTGGTGTCAAATAGATTGTTATTTTAATATATATTTCAATTTCAATCATACCTAGGATGATGATTCCAATTGACTCATGTTTTCTCAGGTGGGTTGAAACCACAAACCATATGTCTACTATAGGTAATGAGGTTTGCAGACCAACACACACAAGTGATTGTGGCATGACATTGTCTCCGATAGTTTTTGTATGTGTTTGTTCTTCAAAATATCTGCGATATTCTCATTCAATGATTCGAATCCATCAAAATCCCATAAAATCCTACAGTATCTTTCAAAATTTCTTGTAGTTTGTGTTCTTAAAGTCCTCCACTTTCCATGGGTTTCAAACATAAAAAAGCGACCTTCGAAACCATCTGCGATTGCGGTGGATGGCCTTGAGGACCGATCGTTTAGCGTTCCCGGACTATCTGGCGCAATTGGGCAGACGCTTGGCAGCGGGATGTTCAGCCAATAACCAATGATAATCGATGGGAATATCATGGAATTAAATGTGGATATATCAGCCATATTGCACTATCATAGGGATACAATGGGGGGGTTGTTTGGATAGATATCTACACTCCAGTGAACTAACGTATTACGAATTTCTACAGTATAGTTTTTCTAGCGTATATTCCACGTCAGTCGAAGTATAAAATGGCAACATCCCAGGTACAAAAACGATAGCTATGTTAGCAACGTCCTTTATCAACAGAATATATGTTATACGTGCGATGGAAAGTTGAACATGTTGAGTGAAAAAAGATGATGGCTATGTTAGTGGAGCCCTCTTATGTTGCCACGTATAGCGATAGCTATATTAGTGGATCCCTCTTATGTTGCCACGTATAGCGATAGCTATGTTAGTGGAGCCCTCTTATGTTGCCACGTATAGAGATAGCTATGTTAGTGGCCTCCTGGTCAAAGTTTTCCTTTATGTTGCTGTGCTTATTCTGCCCAATAGCTAGTGCTCTACGCAGAATGCTGCCCTGGCAGCCCATACTGATAGTCAGGATAGCACACGGAACATTTTGCCGCAGCAGCTACGTATGTTGACCGGAAAGTAGGAGATATCATGATACAATGGGAATCCAGCTAGGAAATATTGGAAATACATGGTGAGCAAACAAATATGATGATACAGGGGAATATTCTTGGGATTTGGGGAATGGACATGTGAATCAAACCAAGAATGATTGGGATGTGGTACGGGGATATTCCATGGGAGGTAAGTTGGAGATACCATCCGGTGTCATCTAACGTGGCTGGCAATGGAAAATCCCTTTTGAATGAAACTTCTAATTGGGAAAATAGTCTTTAAATGAAGGATGTTTTCCCATTGCTGCGTTTGATTGCCGGAGGGTACTGGAAATGGGATGATATGTATATAATATATATATATTATAAGGAGGGCCATCCCATTTAGAGGTGTTTTTGGACATTTCACAACATTTCAGAACCCATTGCTTAATCCTTTTTGATACTTAGTACTCATTCCTTCTACTCCCATGTCGTAGTAACATCAGAGGTTTTTATGGATTACCTCGAGCATGGACATCACTTGGATAGTTACATGGTGCATTCCTACTGCTGCATGTGCCATGTCGCGGCCATTGACTGACATCGGGCGAGGCAGCATTGCTTGCGTGATCACAAAGGAAAAACAAGAAGCCATGGCAGATAAACTTGAAACAACATTAGGACGCTTTTTGCTGATGGCCCTTGGAATCCACTGTTACATATATGGCGCAGGTCGGCCACGATCCCGGCCGTGCACCGCATTTGCTATGAGCACCAAGCCTTTTACCAACTTCTCACAGGCGTCCTGGTAGGATCAGAGGCCACCATGGAGCTATAGCCTGCCCCAGGCGGTGTTGTGCGACGACCTCGCAAACATGCGGGAAATCGTGGGAATCACAGCAATTGTTTTGAAACCAAACTTTACAAAGTCAAAGAACTGGTGAAGAAGGGATATGTATCTCTTGTAGTCTTTTATATAAAAAACGAATCTGATATTTGGATGCACAGTGTATCCGAAAATGGAGCATATTAGCATCAAAATTGTGTTTTCCCTTCAAAATTTCAACCTCACTGGGAGGCTGTTCAAAAACAACACGTGGTATGATTCTTGACTCACTGGGCCTTTCTTTGTTTCTACAATGTAGGGCCCGAAACGATTGCTAAGTTGGTTTCTAATTTAGTCAACTCGGGTTTATGGGACACATAACTATAGTTGATGGGGTCTCTCAACCAACCTATAACTTAAGGTCCCCGACCTTGTATTTCTGCATTGTTTTTCATGTGACCATTATATATACCTTTCTGTTGTTCGTACATGCGTTGAAAAGCTGCCTACTTTTCGGCATGTGAAGGAAGGTCACTTGCGTTTTGACCCACCCCTGCATTTTAATGAAGAAAGCACCGCATCCTAGCTTAGCATTTAGTATAAATTAAGATAGTGTTTAGAGAAATTGTATCCCTATAGGCTAAACCATGTTTTCCTTTAGAAGAACCATGGTTCTTTTAGTCCCTACCTTTGATGATAAGATGTTGATTGATGCTGTTTTTCACGGGGGGTTGAAACAATTTGAAACAACAAGTCAGCAAAGATGTCCCCTTCCCACTCTTTGCTTGATGGGGGGCTGAACTCCCACTGCAGAATGAAGAGGTAACAAATGACAAGAAAATGACAACTGGGTTTGTAAATTTGTTCAAAAATAGAGCGTCCCAAAATCCCAAGGATAATCATGATTCATGATCATGTTTTTTCTACCACTGAAATGATCACGTATATACCCCATGTTCAGACAAAGTCAATTATCAAATTGTTGTTTGTTGTTCCCATGAAAGTAAATTAACAATGTTTATACTCCGCAATCTATATATGTGTAACCTGTATCCATATCTACATGAGCTTAGTTAGATCCCACTTGTTGACTGTGAGATCTTTGAACCGAACTGCAACCAAAGCCGAGGTCATCGCTATGTCTTGTCACCGCCGGGCAAAGGCTATGATTGCACCAGGACGGGGGTCAAGTGGTTTCCCAATTTGGATGAATGGCTACGCTGCTTAATCATGGGTACAGCTGTTCATCATGTGGTGTTTACGCAATAAACCATCCCAAAACTGTGGTAGGCCATAACCGAAAAAAGAGAGTGTCTCGCTGTGAGGGCCCCATTTTTACGTGTTTTGTAGGCATTGTTTATATAGTCATTGTTTTTTTGGTGCTAAACTATAGCCAGATCATGTTAGATAAGTAACAATCACCACCAAAATTTGATATCATTAAGTAATGATTACCTTTATGATATCTATCTCCAAGTAAACATTATCATCATCATCACTATCATCGGCTTCATGTGTATCCACATCATCAATACAAAAGTATACATGTACAAAATAAAATGGATAAGAAGTTGAAGGGTTCAGACCCAGTTCCAACTATAGTCTAAGAATGATCAATGAGATAAGCTAAGTAGCTTTCTTAAACAAGTGCCCTTTTGACATCACCACATAAACTTGTTCAGCAATTGTATTTAAGATTCTATTGCTTAGATTGTCCCGCAAATAATTTGAGTTAAGTGGTTTGCAACATATGTTTAAATATGATATATAAGAAACACTACATTTCCACAAATGTGGAAAACTGGGGCCCTGGTAGCGAGACTTTCACGGTATATGTTGATGTAAAATGCCCAAGTGGTTGATTGATTGGCATAGCGAACTATATTTGGTACTCCCCAAATGATGAGGAACGATCAATAAAGGGCTGAATCATTATTTGATCAGTGGATGGAAGAAATCCTGCACTAGTTGATAGGTGGTTTATCCCATTCTTTTTTAGGATTTCAACCATCCGAGGTAGTGCAAGCTTTCGCAACCATTCACAGCGCCTGTTGGGAACTTTTCCGCAGAAGTAAGAAATCATGATTCACCGAATGCTGACAGAGCTGAAGAACAGATTGAATCATTGTATTCACCAACCACCATATTTTTTTTGGTGAAGGGTAGGGGATAATTTGGCACATATTTGGGACCATAGACATGGGGGTATTGAACATGGCTATGACCGATTTGCAGTTGCCAGAGGACCTGGGAAGCTTTGGCAATGGGCCACTTGGACAACCTCCAGGGGTGGGGCACCTATTCTTGGCAATCAGCAGCTATGAAAAAAACTGATATAGTCGGATATAGTTCGCTGAACATTCGGATAATTTTTGAAGGGTTGCCCTCTGGTAAACTAACATAGCTATGGAAAATCACCATTTTTTATGGGAAAATCCACTATTTCAATGGGCCATTTTCAATAGCAAACTGTTAGTTTACCAGAGGGTATTCCAAGCGAGACATGAAATTTGGATGGATCATCCAGATGTAGCTGGTGTCATGGGCATGGACCGCATGGCTTTGTCCCACATCCAGCACCATCCAGGGGCACAGAATCACAGGACCTGGATTTAAGGATGTGGCTTCAAACCACCATTTGGGAAGGATAGCAAGGACAGGTTTTTGACTTGCCATTTCTTCTGGATTTTGTGATCCTTTTGCCCATTTAAATTTATAAATTGGGGTAAGGCCCATTTCTTGGTGAACCCATTTTAAGGCAACTCCCATGATTCTGAGTACCTGGAAGATCATCTCACGCATCAGAAGTGAGTGATTGAGTTCCACAAAGACATTCGTTGCGATTCGTGATGATAAACCAGCAAGTACTCATCATGAATCATCCCAATCTTCTCCCATGATCCTCATGATATAGCCTCTGGTAATTAAACGTAGTGACATAGAAAATGGCCATAGAAAGTTCGTGGATTTTCCCATTAAAGATGGTGATTTCCCATAGTTATGTGGCTGTTTACCAGAGGGTAGCCATTTTGCCATGATCCATTCATATTCCCATGGCCATCCCATGGTCATCCCAACGGCCATGACGGCCATGACCCGTCGCACGCCCAGGCTCCATCCCACTGATCCTTCGCGATGAGAACTTTGACATGCGTCGCTTGGAGCAATGCAACTGGTGAAGCTTAACATAGCCATAGAAAATCCCCTATAAATGGAGGTTTTAATGGGAAAATCATCCAAAATTAGCCATTTTCCATGGCTATGTTAAATAACCAGAGGGTAATGGGAGAGTTTTGACAGGGAATCTATGGTTAGTTCGGATTCACGTACTGGAATATGTTTGTTTGAGAGTTGAAATAGGACGTAGTTACATGTCGGAAGAACCATATTCTCCATCACATAAATTCCAACCCAACTGAACCGGCGCCGACTACACACAAGATCACGCCAACAATGTTGGTGAAGCATCGCCGCGATCGTACCACTTCTACAATGACAACCACTCAAGGTTCCGTACCATGTGACGTTTGCTTTCGCCAGCGCGATCTTTGCACAGCGGCGCGCATCATAGAATGCCAAATTGCCCGTGCACACACTTTCTCCAAGTTCAACTTGGAGTGTTTCTTTTGAATGCGTTTCTCATCGCCGGGCCCACTTTGGCAATGGCGTTTGGGTACGCTTGCGTTCTTGGCGACTCAGGATGGACGACAGCCTGGTAAACCCTGGTATGATTAAAGTAGACTGGTTGAGGCAGAACCAGCTGGAGAATTTGATGTTCTATCTGAAGAGAAGCAAGGTTTGGCCATCGAAATTGGCTCCAGAAATTCTTACATTTTAGAACGAAGGAGATATCTTACCAAAACGTTCATGAATTATGCGTTCAGATTGTGTCTTGAAGTCAAAAATAACATTTTTAGATGTGTTTGTTATACTTTCAACATGGGAACTAGATGCGTTTTAGACCAAAGAAGATATCTACCAAAACGTACATGAATCATGCTTTCACATGGTGTTTTGATAATGTTTTGATATCGAAAGATGTTGTTTTCTCAACCATTTCCCTAGTTTGAAAATGTTTGAAACCATTGGGGTGACTTGCGTTCTCATGGTGACTTTTCCTGGCAGTTGGGGGGCGTAGTTCCATGCGGGAATGACAGTTGACTGCAACGTTTGGGGAACTTCGCTGTCTGTGTATGGGATTTATTCTCGAGATCATGATTAGTCCACCCATGTTCGGATGGGAAATACCTCAATTGTATGTGTATACATATATATATATATATAATATGCAGATAGAGTATAGTCTATGGTAAATAGTCTATAGTGTATTGTTTGTATAGTGTTTAGTAAATAGTTTATATATACATATATATATATATGTGTGTAGTCTTTATTAAAGAGTATATAGTATACGGATGTACACGGTACATAGTATATAGTATACAGTCTATAGTATAGTATACAGTAAATACTATATAGTATATATTAAATATTTTAGTATCTATTTGAATGCATTATATTTTACGATTTTATACAGTATTAGTTTGTATTAGCATATACTAGTACATTGTATAGTATTTAGCATTTAACATTCAGCATATACTATTTAGTGTATATTTACATATACCTATTGTATATATTTGTATACCATGTATTGAGCGGTTCCTGACAAATTGCCAATCACGTCCAAACAGAAATCCACCCGCATTCACGTAAACTGAGGTATTTACCAGCAGGCATCGGTTCGCGCCCTTCCGCCGCCTGAAGAACTCTCACCAGAAGCCGGTTTGCGCTTAGTTGAGACGGGTGAGCCATCAATGTGAATAAGGAATTAAGTCAACCATGATATAAAGGTTAGCCATGAATGGAGATTTAAGGGTAGCTACTGTACAACTAGACTTTACCATTTATCTATCTATCTATCTATCTATACAGATATATATATATAACACTTGATGTATATAGTGGATCTTAATAGTTACCATTTATCATAAACTATCCAGCGGTTGACAGGGAAAGTGAGCTATAGGTAGCCACATAGTGTTTGAACTCTGCGGAGCCAGTTGGAGGTACAATCAGAGCTTCCCAACTACATGATAGTTGTGTCTCATCAATGCAAATGTTGGTATTTTTTGGATACCAACTGGTTGGTAGATTCGAATAGTTATCATTTAGAATTTATCATATCAAGATAAATGAGATAACAGGTCCAAAGAATACCATCATTGACAATTTAGTTGGTCAGAGGGTTACTATTGGTCATGATTTACTACAGTTTCCATATGTTGTTGAAGTTAACCATAACAGTAGATTATATGCATTCTTGACCATAATGGATAGTCATATTTTGAAGTTTCATCACCATTATGGTGTTTCATGTATAGATCATCATCATTTTTGGTTTCCAGATTATAAAGAGGCAAATAGTTTAGCTATGCAGCTATGTTGAATAGCCAGAGGCTACCATCAATATGATCAAAACTGCAGGTAATTCATACTGGTGATATTGGGACATTTATGTTGCATGAAAACTATTATCAGTTATTATATGTTATTATTAGTTACAATTAGTTATATATCACCATGAGATTAATGATATCATTGCCCCATTTTGGTGATTCATATAATTGACATATTATTGGTCCAATTAAGTTTCATGAATGGTTCTATTCATAAAGTGTACAATTGATATATATATATATATGGTATCACCATTAAATTGGTTACTAATGGTGATTTTGGTGAGACCACTATGAAATATAATTGTGACATAATATGTATATATATATATATATGATTATATATGATATCATAGATGATAGCACTAGGAAGAAACATAGTTACCATCATAGTTTCATATAATTTCCATTATCATCACCGTGATAATGGTCATTGATATTGACATCCCCAACTTGGCTAGATACTTTAGTACTTTGATCTTTTGCTATGAATGGGAAGACATGCATGGTGCCACCGGGACTAGGCCAAGGCGCCACTCACATCGCCACGGCTGGACCTCCGCCTCCACTGATGTTATCCATCCTTTTTCTGACCTGGTGGTGCCTGCGGTTGAAGAAGCACCACCAGACCAACGCTATCGAACATACAAGATTGTGTACAAACGGCGATGTCAACCTTAATTCATTGATTGAAATTCGAGAGTCGTCCTGTGTTTGACTTTTCATTGCAAGTGTAGAGCAATTATGTGCATTGGTTTCTTACCCCTCCAGAACGGGGCAGCAAAGATCGGATCTTCTGTCCGCGTGGTGCTATGGGAATATCTACTAACCAGCTAATTGTTTCTATTTTTGTTGTAGAGATACAGTATCTAAGATGATAATTTCTAAGTATTCAGTATCCACTAACCAGCTAAATGCTGTTTTTTTTTTTGCACTGTTGAAATGGATACTGTACCCTCTGGTAAACTAACATAACTGTGGAAAATCACCATTTGTTTATAGGTAAATCAACTATTTCTTTGGCCATTTTCAATAGCAAACTGTTAGGTAATACCAGAGGGTATGGATCCAAAAACATTGGACATATGAGTTTGTCTGAAAATAGTGTACCCCTAAACCCAATGGTTCATGATCACTATCCCATATTATCCTCATATTATCCTCATATTTGGTTGAATTGGATAATCATCATTCTCAGATGCTCCCTGAGATGGTCCACCTGCAGATTAACCAAGGATCTCTTGGCCGAGTTGCTGTCCCATCCGGCAGAAGAGTCGCTGGAGGTACCGGAGCGTTTGTTGTACCTCGGAGCAGCCGCCCGGGTGGCTCGAAAACCTGAAGTTGGGGTAGTTCATTAATATGCCACTTGGGTTTATGCTATCTATAGTATTCTACAGTTCGAAATCCTTGGAACATGTTCAATGGAAAACCCAATGAATTTGAAGTGGATATATATATATATATATTTATGCTTCTTTCCGGTGAAAATTCCTTTGAATCAATCCATTCAGAGTCTTTTGGGCGTGTAAGCCAGGTACAGATTGGGAATTGACTCAAACTTGGCGGGATTGCCAGCAACCATCATGATGTGAACCAATGTACATTGGAAGTCAAGTGGTAACAATGGGTATGTAATCACCAGCAAACATATAAGTTTAGTTCAAAATTCAAAGTAGAGTTACAAAAAAAAAGTCCGTGTGGCCACGGTGTAGCATGTGGTTGAAAACCCAAAATCAAACCAATCAGGTCGGAAACCTAGGTCCAATCAAGTTGCAGATTATTGGCCGACCTCTGAAGATTGGCACTGCATGAATCCATATGAATTCCAAAAAATACGCATTCCCACGGTCCCATACCTGTATTTTTTTGTTACCCTCTGTTTATTTAACATAGCCATGGAAAATCCCCTATAAATGGAGGTTTTAATGGGAAAATTATCCAAAACTAGCCATTTTCCATGGCTATGTTAAATAACCAAAGGGTATATCAGCAGGTCAGAGTTTTACATCATGAGACTTCAACGTCCTTGAAGGTGACCCAACACGTGGAAATGCGATATGCAATTCACCGGGAAGATCTACAGATGACTATACGACACCATGGGGAAAGGCAACCACATATACATAATCATATATATATAATCATATATATACAGATACAATACATATGATATGTATATATGAAACTTGAGCCTTGTTGTCTTGGTTACATCAGCATCTACATAGATGACAAAACATGTCCTCACACTGATCGACCAGAAGAACCAATCCCCTTTGCGGGACACTCCCATCCTCGGTTCAAACACCCCCAAGAAACCAAGGGTTTAAGGCTTTTAAGATAAACTATTTCACCAATATTGGATTTCATAGTAAAGACTAGACTATATTATTGAAGACTTTTTAAATTGGTGAAATCCATATGTTTCCATGTTTGAAGTCCTAATTTTGGTTTATCCCATGTATTGCTGGTGGTATAATCACATATCTCCAAGAAATTCTAGTCCATTGTGATGGTTCATTCATGTCTGTTCAATCCCTCTGTTGGCTGGTTATATTTTTTTGTTGTTTGGTATCCTCATTCTTGCTGGTTAAATCATAGTTTTTGCTGCTTAAACTCCAATTTTGCTAGTTCAACCACCAGTTTTACGGCTTCAATCCCCATCCTTGCCTCTTTATCTCCCGTTTTTGACCCATTATCTCCCCATGTTTGTCCAAGGCAAGTGCACTACTGGACCAACTTGTGGCGTCGGCACCTGGACATGTGATGACGGCGTGGCACGAAGAGAAGTCACTTGTCATCACTTTCCGGATGTGGATAACCCTCTGGCAATCAAACATAGCCAATGGACAATCCACCATTTATAGTGAATTTTCCTATGAAAACATCCATTTATAGGGGACTTCCAATTGCCACGTTTGATTGCTGGAGGGTAAAGCATCACATGTGGTGATGTGACCATGAAGAAATGTATGTAATGAACCATCCGCCATGTCTGTTTCCAGGTAGTAAATTGTTGATAACCCATGTATTTTGTTTGGGGTACATCCATGTACATCCCACCAAACAAAAAGAACAAGACATGTCAGGTTAGCCTAAGTTATTTCAGATGGTCACTAGCCACATCGTGATTGGGATGCTCAACTGGGTTAAGTGGTGGTGGGTGCTGGTGGATTCAAACAGTCCTGACTTACCACAACAGTCAATTCCTAGAATTGTAATCAGAAACCATTAGGTTAACGAGATGTAGACTCATCAAATAATACTGCACGCCATTTGTTTCTCAGACTTGTTTCTCAGTTTTTTTTGAAGACGAACCAACCCTGGATGGCAAAATGCCACCAAAGCAGCCATGGATCCCAGGCAAGGCTCGGTGGCAGGGTGACATCCGTGGCGCCTTCGGCGGTGGTGGAGGTGTGAAACCAGATGAGTTTCCGAGGAATGCTGACATATAGCCTCTGGTAAATTAACATAGACACTGGCAGATAGGGATTGGAAGATTAGTTTCCTCTAGAAATAGCTATTCTCAGGGTCTATGTTAATATACCAGAGGGTACAATTTGATTGAGAACCCCTCAACTCTGACCCCGATAATGATTGAACTCTGAGGCCCATTTGGTCCAGGAGTCTATTTTTGGAGAGGCTCATATTTTTTTCATGGGGTGTTGAGGTTGAATCAGTTTTTGAGTTCCAAGTTGGCATGTTTGAATATTTTGGCAATAAGGTGAATCTGAATCGAGTTTGGGATCAAAACTGAAGTCAATCTGGATGTTCACAATTTGCAAACTTGGCTTGATCTGATTTGTGAAGTTGTGGTTGTTTTGTTTAACATGTTGAAACAATTGTGTCTTGACATGTCTTGACCTTGAACTGCGACTGAAATTAAGTAGATATGTTTTTCTCAAATTGAAATAAGTCAAATGTACTTAGTTTCATTTTGAGTCTAAGAGTCACTGGATTGGTTTAAGGGAAAATTTACAGGAAACCTCTATATTTCATGGGAAAATCCATGGTTTCCGGTTAAAATTTTCCCATTAACCAATCCATTGAAAGAGGAGTTTCAATTCGGATTGCTCCAACTTTTCCCACTACACCAACATACCTGAAGCCTGGGCATATCAAGGCTCCTGGGCAAGAACTGCAGCACAGCAGCGTGCTGTTGAATCGAGCCAGAAGTGGAGTTGTCACTTGACTTTTTTTTCAACATCAAACATTGAAAGTTGGATAAACATGTGTTTACCTCTGGTAAACTAACATAGCTATTGAAAATGGCCATTTATAGTGGATTTTCCCATAAAAAATGGTAGTTTACCAGAGGGTAATGTTAAAACATTGATAAACATGGATAAACAAAGACTGACATTGGCCAGATCGAGCAACCTTCTCAGCTGCCCTGGGCCGTGCAAACGTTTGGTGAAGCATCCCTGGATGCCATCCACCACGATGACGTCGGCCGGAGAGGAGCTGTGTTTTTGAGTGGAGTGGAACTGAGAGATTTCTAGATTTGTTGGATTGCCAATGAGAACTATATTATTAATATATATATATATATTATTAATATATATATATATATTATTATATATTAATATGTATTAGTATTTATTGATAAGTATTAATATTTATATAATATTTTGTTAATATTATAGCAACACCCAAAAAGATGCCGAAAACTGTTTCCAAGATGTTTTTTTAAATACGACATTTACGGTGTGTGTTTCCAGGTTTAAACAACTTTTCGGCAGCTTTTTGGGGGTGATACAATTGATGTTCCACGATTTTGATGAAATTGAGGGCTGAGTTGGCTGAGTTTAGCTATCTCTTGGCGCAGGTACCTGTGTAGGCTCACCAGTGTTTCCACCAAAAACATCGGGACGGTGTGAACATATAATATCATATAATTATACCATAAAGGACCTGTATTTTTCCATATTTTTCAAGATTTTCAAGCATCCATTCTTTCGGGACTTGATTTCAGCACCTTCCAGACACATACACAGTATGTGCCCTGGCTTTTCAACACGCATCTTTCCTTGGTTTTGGACGGAACATGGAACCATCACATATTCCTCAGGGTTTGTCATTCCAGTACCAATTTCAATCATTCTTGTCGAATCTCTGAAAATCATTTTTGATTGGCTAGGATTCTCAAGGGGAAGTATGCTTTTCTTTGGGTAGTAGAGGTATCAAGAAGATCAGACACGTAAACTCAATTTTGTCCATTTATTCGAGACCCCAATTTTGCTAGGAGAGGGGGTTCCAAATTTGGATCATCTTGGGTTGTGCCGAACGATCGTTTTTTCTTGAGCGTCAACCAATATTTTTCGAAGTACATGTGATTCAAGTATGGGATGTCTAAGGAAGAGCGCATGTTTTGTCCTCCAAAGTTGTCCAATCAAAATCATCTCAGCCGTGCGTTGCACATCCAGGCCAGGAGAAAGTGAAGACTTTGGACATGCAGCGTTGAAACTACCAGCGCGGAGGAGTCGTGAAAAAACTTGTTTGGTGCCTGCGATGTTCCGGTCCAGAGAAAGACTTGGGAATTTTAGAGAAAGGGCAAACTAAGAAGAGGCAATCCAGGCCATCTTCGGCTTGTCATAGCTTGTTCTCTCTTGTTGACTGAATCCTTTGGCTCCGTGAAAGGGGACTTTTCCATAGAGTTGCTGTGGTTATTCAGGGCTGAACCACAGACTATCCCAGCTTTCATGGGGGGTACATACTGTCGTGTATATGTATCTGTATATATATATATATGTATAGATATGCACATTGTATGTATTTGTTTGTTGTATTTTATTATTAGCAGTAGTAGCGGCATTCTCATGATTAATTATTGTTGCTATCACCATGATCAAAACCATTGTGTAGATGTATCTTTCAAAAAATATGTTCACAGAATGTTTGCTTGTTTTTTGCTGGTCAATGGTACGACAGTAGATGACTATGTGCCCCAAACTGGCATCACCATGATGATTCTGACTGGAACTATCGCAGAAGATTGGGTCTTGATTCATAATTCCGCTGGTAAACTAACATAACTATGGGAATCACCATTTTTCATGGGAAAATCCTCTATAAATTGCAATTTTCAATAGCTAAATCCCAAAGTTCTTCCCAGAAATCATCCGGATGTTTTTTCTCCAATGATTTCCCTCGCCACCTTTGATCACTGGAGGGAAACCCAAACTGCCCTAGGTCGAACCAGGTCATTTAGCTCCACTCCAGGCCGACGATGAAAGCAATCTGGGGATGTGAGATGGGGATTTCAGCATCTAAAATAAAGATATCATAGGGATATACCCTCTGGTAAACTAACATAACTATTGAACATGGCCATTGAAATAGTGGATTTTCCCATTAAAAATGGTGAATTTACATAATTATGTTAGTTTACCAGAGGGTAAATGTATATGTATATATATATAATATATGTATATATACAGTGTTGTAAAGCAAAAACAAAAAAAACAACATAGTTTGATGCTTTATACCACCCATTTGTGGAAAAAATTGGGATGGTGGATCTTATGGTTGGTTGGCAGTTTGTTCAGCCATATCTGAGATGATGAGCCCAAGTGACGATCATATTCTTTGGGGGTTGAAAGCACCAACCAGCCAATGATTTTTTAATCCACGCTTGTAGTAGGATGGCTTACGGGATAATCTACAAGAAACCCTAAGCAAGGGGTGAAAATATTGTAAGGAACATGATTTCCCCTCACACATCATACTTATATGCCAAGTCATACACCATGAATTATCCAGTCATATTTCGCTAGATGTATAATTTTATATATATTATGTAATTTATGTATCATATGCTTATATGTACACATAGTCATCCTAATGTAGTGAGTCATGTTGGCTCAAACATATTTCCGGGTTTTGGACATTACCATTGCCCATATTGAGGGATGGTCATCCATGTTCCGCCCCATCCAAGGTAGTTTAGCCATGGCACATGGTTGTTTCTTCGGTTTGTCAACTTTGTTGTTTTTGTTGATGATGAAGTTGTTGCTATTTCTTTGGTTATCATTACTGTTCTTGTTGTCGTTTACCAATCATAACTATAGTATACTATACAAAATGTGTTTTTATTTCTCCAAAGATTGTAGTTCATAGTGGGGATTTTCCAATTAGGTTGTCCTACAGATATATTTACCAACGATACCCGCTGCATCCTCAGATGTTTTTCCAATTTACCCGTTGCAGATTGATTAGTTGATGTATGTATTCATATATATACAAATAGATCCCATTAATATCCATATATGCAGTGGGGGTTGCTTTATATATATATATATACCCTCTGGTTATTTAACATAGCCATGGAATAGCTGGCTAATTTTGGATGATTTTCCCAGCTAGAAACCTCCATTTAGTTGGGGGATTTTCCATGGCTATGTTAGTAATAAACAGATGGTAAATCCTTATTATCATATATATATATATACTCATATATCATCTAAGTCTGCTAATCCTCATAATCCTCATATATATAATCCTCATTGATAATTATTGCTATATCTATATATATATATATATCAGAAAGGGGTGTTGTGAGCGCTAAAAAAGCAACATTTTGGTGATATTTTTTGAATGTTATGTACTGTTTTTTTGTGTTCACAACACCCTTTGTAAGGAAGATGAACCACTTTGGGTGTTTAAAGCTTGTGAATTGCCTACAATTTAGGTTTTTGCCTGCCTCGATTGTCTCAAGAATTGCCTACACTATGGGCATTTGTCTGCCTTTTGTCTACTTCGATGGTCACAGAACCAAAAAAAACAAAAAAAATAAAAAGTTTTCCCAACTACTCTGGTCTTTGGACTAGTTGCCAAATCTTTGTTTTTTTTTATTTTTTTTGGTTCGTTTGGTTTTGGTGTTTTGCAGTGTTGGATTAATCCAGATTAATCCAGATTAATCCTGAGAGATATGGCAATATAACATTTTCTTGTAATATAAAAATGCCATTGGTTTTCATAGCGCCACTGTATATACTGCATGATCTTCTTAGACAAACACATGCATTTTTCAAAGGAATGGCCTGCTGTATTCACAGAGGTTTTTGCACATGT
>BGPT01001188.1:38091-62497 GCA_003297045.1 Symbiodinium sp. clade C Y103 | reverse complement strand
TTGAAGGGCCTTGAGAACAATGTTGCACTCTCAAAAACACTTTTGTTGCAGAATTGCTGTGCTCTTTGAAAAACATGTTGCATAATTGTGGTTGCACACATTACTGAAGTAATATTATCATTTTCTCAAGCACTGTTGCATCATCGATGGAATCTGGTGTAGACTCATGCTCCACTTTCTTGGAGGGATGCTATACAGATTTGCCAAGAGTCTCTTCACTTTTTTACACTACATGTATATGTATATATATATGTTTTTATGCATCTTCAAAGGAAGGCTTCCCTTGACTGACCACCATTTTGCACAGTTTGCAGTAATAGTGCAATCTGTTCAAGCAAATGCTGCACTAGTTTGAAAGAGATATTGCAAATAGTTTTGCTACTGCACTCTTTGCNCCATAGAATAGCTGTACTCTTTGAAAGGACATATTGCAAAAGTTGGTGCTGCACTTGTTTTAAAACAAAGTAGAACAATCATATTTTTCAATGGTTTTTAAATCATCAATGGAATCTACAGTAGGCTCTTGCTACACTTTCTTACAGGAATGCTACACACTTTACGAACAAGAATCTGCTCTTTCAAATGTAAAACACATGTTTCAATTAATGTGCCACTTTATCGACAAAGGTTTTGCCAGGTTTGAAGGGCCCTTTGACAGTAAGTTTACATTCTTTTCAAAACCATGTTGTTATAATTAAAAAAAAGGATCAATCTTGCAAAACAGCATGCTACATTTTCCTACAGGAATGCTTTGATTTCTGAACTGATTCATTACTTATATAGGAGGGTTCTCCCTNAAAACAGCATGCTACATTTTCCTACAGGAATGCTTTGATTTCTGAACTGATTCATTACTTATATAGGAGGGTTCTCCCTGAAATTGGGAAACAATGCTACACATCTTTCAAAGAATGCCGCATTTTTTGCAAGGGGCTGTTGCATACATTGAGGAATAGTGCTCTTTGTGCAAAAGCATTTTACAAGTGTTGTTTGACAATTAAGTTGTCCTTCATTATTTATAGAGAGCATATTGCATGAATTGGTGCCTGTTTAAAATGCATTTTTTGAAATGCTACACATCTTTCAAAGAAGACCACAGTGTTGTTTGCAAATGTTTTTCCCTAATTAGTTATAGAGAGCATATTGCATGAATTGGTGCATGGTTAAAATTCACATTTTTTTGAAATACTACACATCTTTCAAATTGAAATGGTATACATCTTTCGAAGAATGCCACAGTTTTTGCAAAGGGTTGTTGCATACATTGAGGAGTAGTGCTCTTTGTGCGGCTTACAAGTGTTGTTTGAGAATGCAATTTGTCCTTCATCATTTAGAGAGAACAGATTGCATGAATTGGTGCCTGTTTCCAGTTTACAGTGCACATTTTTTTAAAAAAATATTGCATCTGCTGGGGGAAATTCCTGTAGAGATGTAGAGCCTATACATTCTGAAAACAATGCTGCACCCTTTGCAAAGGCCGTTTGCATTTTTTTTGGTTGTCTTTATCTATTATTCATGTCCGTTTTGGTTAAACCTATGTATCTATGTATGACCTGGGAGAGCTATTCAGAATGCACAATGGTTGTTTTTATTGCAGAAGCAACAATGTTTGGTTTTGGAAAGAAGAGGGTTTAGTATCTTTATCAGAAATTAGATTCCAAAAATGCAAAAATTTGGCGCTCACAACACCCCCCTCTCATATATATATATATATATATGTACCATTGATATCCATTGAGATCCCACTGCCAATCCCCAGATATGGCAACGTAGGTCGAACGACCCTGGGAGCCTACCTGGAACGCTGTGGGGCCAACTGGGGGGATGCCTACGACGTGCCTTGGCCCAACATGTGGCATCTTGATGTGGTGTTAAGGGATAGTGAAGTTAAAGAATGTGGGAAATCCGAGTAAAACTATCAAATGGTGATTTGCAGTATGATTTATGATTGGGTATATTATATACCCATCAAACGAGTGCTTTTACCTGAAAATTGCAGTACTGTAGCATGTTTTTGGGGTATTTTGCAGGTCTAGGTATAGGTTTAACCATCAACTAATGGGACATTCAGAGGATACTATGGGATATTCTGGATCTCCAATCAGTTTGAAACGTGATTCTATGGTGATCCAAGCTGATCATTCAGGACAATGGTTGATGGTTAGATGGTTCGGGAGGTGCATGAGGTTTAATCATCAGCAAACAGGGGTGTGAACGGTGAACCATGAAAACATGGATACCTTCTGGTAAACAGCCACATAATTATGGAAAATCACCGTATTTTCAATGGGAACATCAACTATTTCTATGGTCCATTTTGAATAGCCATGCTAGTTTACTGGAGGATATAATTTAATTGACGGATTATGATCAAACAATGATTAGTTAACACATGTTCAAGTTACGGACAAATGTCAACGGGTACAGTGACAAACCGATTACACCATTCTAGTTCCCTTAGAGGTGTTTTTGTTTCCCATGCTCAAATTCCTCCGGCAGGGTTGACACACCCTCTTTGTCAGTTGGTGAGGGTCATGCAGCTGGAGATGGCACGTCCTGCGCTAAGAGCATCCTGGATGTCTTGGATTTTGGTTCGCCTCTGGATTGTCCATGCAGCCGCAAAGGATGCAAGAAGCTATCGGTCGGTCGGGTTCTCAGCATGCACCGATGCAGTGAGCAGCGGCGATTGATCAGATCCGCCTAGGTAGCGGATGCAGCACTGCCATAGCAATCTCGGACGATGAAGGTGAGGGTCCCGTCAAATCATACTTAGCATGTCTTTAAATTCCCAGGAAATCCCATTAAAATCCCATAATATAATCCCATAAACAAATCCATCGAATCCCCATTTCTGTTGGTACCCTCTGGTAAAAACTAACAGGTTGCTATTGAAAATGGACCATAGAACGTTCGTGGTTTTTCCCATGAAAAATACGGTAATTTTCCAGTTCGCTATGTGGCTGTTTACCAGAGGATAGGGCCCATTAAATCACCATTAAATCCCATTAAATCCTATTAAATCACCATGAAATCCCATGAAATCACCATCTAATCATGGGGATTAGCATTTCTGTTGGTAAACAAAAAATGATTGCAGAGGCTGATTTGTTGTGGCCATGGCCTGCCAGGTGGAGCCCGTCCAGGAAGCTCCTGGCCGTTTCACTTGGCGCCCGGAGACCGAGCTGCGTCAACCTGCCGGGGTTGATCCTTTGGTGAATGGCCCGTGGTTAGTTCGGTGATTTATGGGATTTTCCGCATAACAGTTGGTTTTAACCTTGAAAAAATGATAGTATTCTCTGGGAATATCATGGAATATCTTGGGGATCAGGGTTTTACCATAGAAAACGGTTTTTTTAACATCAAGAGATGAGGATTTCGGATTTCATGGGATTTCATTGGGGATTTAGCGGGTGTTTAACCTTTGGTTTCAGTATTGAACATAGCTATGGATGCCATGGCCCATGGTTCGATCATTGATGATGATGTACTGAACCTAAAGTCGAGTGATTTTCCATAGCTACCTGTATATTGATTTACCAGAGGGCAACCATGAAAAATTGGATCTATAACCCAACCAACATTAGAATATGTCAGGATGTATTGGAATAATTTGGAATACCTAACTCGAAAATCGATGCTTTATTCTGTTGTTTTAGGTGGATCCCATAAATTTTTAATGTATTGGTCATTTTCGATGAGGACACTGATGGTCCCAATTTTTACAACGCCCATCCATCGATGGGCCAGGTGAGGTATCTAAATATGGCAACGGTATGTAGGCTAGGAGCCTAGGGTGTAGCCTTGTTTTGCCTGAATTTCATCGGACAATAGAGAGACCAATAGAAAGTTCTGTGGTATAGTGATGCATTTCTTCTGGGTCAAAGTGTGGTTCATTGAATCTCTGTGAATTATAACCACGTCACTGGCGCATCACTCTTGCCTGCGAACATATATGAACCAGCTTGAAATCAAGGGTATCCAAGCTTGGCAGTCCCTCGTGGGTTTATGTGTTTGCAGGGTATCTAAGACTAGACGTATGGGAATGGATCAAAATCATGACCAAAAACATTGGATGATTCCAGATTCTGAATTTTTGATTTGTTGTGGGCGTTAAAGGTATGCATTTAGATCCATAACCATATGTGCCACGGTCAATACATACTTGATTTTCCCATATTCAGGGTCCAGGATGGGCGTCAGTCCATTATTACTGTAGGGTCAGACTGTTATAGTGACCAACTTTAGTGACCTACTTAAAACATGTAATGAATGGGATATCTGATATATCTGTTATACATGATTATAATTGATTATACTGATATATGATATAATTATATTGACTATAAATGACTTTTACACTATGTAATATGTAACCGGAAAATGTAATCATAACGGCCATTATCAGTATTATTTGAAACCGAAAAAATGTGGAGTTGGACCTACATGTAAATAAGATATATCAATATTATATATATATATATTGATATATCATGAGATATTTATATAATCAACCACTTACAAACTGCATGGGATGTTCATTCAATATGTACATATACATATATATATATATAAATACAAAATAAATAGTCTTCAGCCATCCAAAATGGGCCAAGGTGCAGAAATGCCGCCTGAGCGTTTGGCGGGCCTCCGCGCTGGTGATATGTTGGAATCGTCCCTTGGCGTGCGGCAGACCCTGAAGTTGTTCGGATCCGAGGGAGATTCTGAAAATTGGAGGCCCCCTTGAGGCTTTTGATGTTCGTTCCAAAAGCAAAATTGACATGTTTTCGATGATCTGGGGGAAGACGACGATTTGATTGATTGGCCAGGTTTAGTAAACAGTTCAGAAGGTGGAGTTGATGATTTTGAGCCATTCGCCTGAATCAAACCATTCAAGTGATAGGCCCTGATGCGCTGATGAGCCCAACGGTAGCTGGGATTTGTGGATGTTCAACCCCCCAATTGGGTCAATAGTTTTTTTCGTTTTTGAACCCATACCCATATCTGAATATACCAGATTATAGTGGATAATTATATATAGGAGACCTAACAGGTCAAACAAAAAACATAGAGAAGGTCACTTGACCTCGAGAGGGACAAGAACAACGTGATTTTTTTCAAGGTTGGAAGGTATTTCAGCCAGCAGGGTGAAAGACCGCTTTGAGAGTAGCCAAAACATTCCAACACCACCAGCCCAGCAACGATGCAACGCCTGTGTTGGGAGGGCCTTTGTCGGTTTGTCGTATTGAAATCATCTAATTAGTCATGATGGCTTTTGATGTGCCACAACTGCAGCTTCCATTTCCATAAACAGGACGGTATTTCCTAGTTTGTAAATCAACAATTACTTTTTGTACTTGGAAACGTAAGGACGCATTGACGCATGACACTGTCTTCTCCCAACAGAAACTAGTAAATGTCCCAATGCGTGGAAATTCTGAGCAAGACTGCATGAAGTGGCTGGAGATGTGATACTATTCCTGACCAGCGGTTCCTTACTAGCTATTGCCAAGATCATCTATGGTTTCTACCATTCTCCATGTGTTAAAACCTGGTGATTTCTATTGTTTTTGAGTGGTTTTCAATTCTACCCAGTGAAACGCCCCATGTTTGCTAGATCAGTCCCTATTTTTTGCATGCTAGGAGAACAGTTCAGTACAACCCTCTTCAAGGATGCTGTACTGTCCAGTAATCAAACGCTGCTGGCAAATCTCTGTTTAAATGGAAACGTAGTTCTAAGTATCTAGAAGTATCTAGTCATACGGTCTTACGTATGTCTAATTATCTAAGTATCTCATTTTATGTATGTCTAATAATCATCTGTGTATGTGTATATATATACATATATCTGTGTGTGTGTGTTCGTCGATGTTTGTGTTTTCCTCAGAAGCAACTTTCCAGCAACGTGAGACTGCTTTTTTGGGAGGATTCATGTCATGAGGGAAACTCAGCAGGAAAGCATTTTTGTTATTTTTTCAATAAACGCGAGGTATCCTGCAAATATTCTCTCAAACAAAGTCTTAAATTGGAGGTAAATCCCATAATTTCTCAACTCCAGATTAAGAACAGAATAGTCCTTGTCCTTTTTAACTGTTCAAATTGAATGTTTTCCTACCTATCTGGATTGAAGCCACAATCTTAGATTTGTTGCTCTTTGGGGGATTGATTTACCATTTCTCTTACTAAGCATTGGCTGCTGGCAGGGCATGAATCACCGAGTTGGAGAGACATCCATAGGGCGCCCCCAAGTCATGTTTGTTTGTTTATCTTATTTTCTAACTAGTTTGATGTATCCATGAACTAAACCAACCGTTAGCCCAGTCACACATGTACCAACATCTAACCACAATGAATGTGGATACATCACTCTATACTATAGTAATGTAGCTATTGACAACTATATGAATATATGAAATTCTATTTATATATACATAGCACATATCATACATATATATATATATAGTATATGATATACTATCTATGTGTATACTATCTATTTAGTATATAGTATAATATGGACAATTCATAGTTCTCTTCGCCAACAGAAACCGTTTGCACCTCGAGTTCGCCGCCAGCTTCAGCGCAGTCGTCACCAAGGCCCACCTTTCAGCTGCCAGGCGGCTGTGCCCTGGAAGCGCTGGCGAACTGCAGGAGGGTACTTGATTTCTGTTTGAATGGACTTATAGATGTTATATATATATATGTGTTGTATTATATACATATATATATATATACATGTTGTGATGTTTGATGCTGTTGACTTCTGAAAATTGATCAGGTTGTTGGTGATGTTTGGTGCGTTTTCATCGGTTTTAACCAGGACAACCACGTTTTTGGTGTGATTCACTCGGTGTCATAGGGTTCTCATGGGTTTCCCCGAGCGGCTTATCCCCATAAAATAATGGTTTGTTGGGTTCCAATCACATTGAACGAGGTTTAAACCAACTATCAATCCCATTCAATCCCCATTGTTTGATGGTATAATTCCCATGTTTCATGGTTACAATCATTGGATTGGTTAAAGGGAAAAATTACAGGAAACCCCTATATTTGATGGTAAAAGACCATGCCATGGTTTCCTGTAGATTTTCCCTTTAACCAATCCAGTGATACCAACTTTCCACATGTTCAGGGTCACTTTTGACCAACCAACCAAGGCAGAGGGCGATTTCAGCTCTTTCCCTTGGGCGATTCCGACAGCTTAGCCGCTGGGCGTTTGGCATGCTGAATGGCATTCAAGATTGGTGGTTCAAATAGTTCATTTGGGGATGGGTCAAAATTAAAGACCTGGGGGACCACAGATTTTAGTCTATGTTTAGTATTAACCATCCATTTATAAGAGTACCTAATTTTGACCCATACCCATTTAGCAGGGTTGATTGGAACATAGAAGAACTGTACAGTATGTGGGGTTGTCTCAAAATATGGTACCTTTAAGTCCATTGGGGAACCATCATGTGAGGCTGTCTGAGAATTTCACCTGACACTGGAACATCATACAGACATGGCTCTGTCTGAAAATGAACATCCACTATTTCAATGGCAATTTTCAATAGCTACGTTTAATTACCAGAGGGTATCAATAAATGTATATGTCTCCATATGTCATTTTGGAACATGATCATGGTACTGTAGTTGTACAGCAACTTAGCTCACAATGGGGCACCACCTTGTGAAACATTGCACCGGGACACCATGTGTAAGCCAAACCAATGTGTCAACTTCGAAATGGGCAACAGACCCAGACCGGCCCATGAGACACTGGATAGGGATACGTGCGCTGTGGTGGTGCTAGTTTAAACGGCCTACTTTTGGCCAGTTTTTTAGTAGGGGTCTGTCTGAAAATGGTGTGTACTCCAACAACAAATGTCAATGGGAAAATTGATGATAGACAAGGTGGATGGAATTGGGTACCCTATTCTCAGAGAAACCCACATGTCATATGTCTTATTGGTTTCAACCCTGTTTGAGACCTTTGTCCCAGGGCGGCCACAGCTATGTTCGGGGGAAAAGGAGGGGGCGCATTGAATGGTCGATCAGTTAGACCATACACCTGTACTCAGAATGGTTCCGCTAGAAATAAATACGACACAGGAATCCTCGCATTCGGACCGAAACAAGCGTTTTGGTTTCCTCTAAACGCTTGCCTTCAATCAACCACATGAAAGTTATGAACAAATATTGGCTTAGCTTCCCAAACTTTGTATGATGTGTCCATTTTCGGATGTCCCTGAATTTGTTGGATCCGATTTTTTTCGCACAGCGTCACCCAACCCGCGTCAAGGCCGAAGGTTTGTGCTCTCTCTTCCTGTGTTTGGGGCCTCAGTTTCGGTTTATGGTGGATCATGGTGGATCAATCGAATGTCATAGAATTGAAATAACTCGTACCCTCTGGTAAACTAACATAGCTATTGAAAATGGCAATTTATAGTGGATTTTCCCATTGAAAATGGTGATTTTCCATAGTTATGTTAGTTCACTGGAGGGTAATTAGATGGTTTAAGCCATAAATGATGGGATTTACCAAGTTGGCTAAGTTGGTTCTGCGACCGAGAAAAGGGTCGAAGAGGACCTGCAGACAATGAGCAAGGAGGTTGAAGATGGAGAGATCTTCCCTCATCTTCAATCTCATCACCTCATTCCCTTGGTGCAGCCAAGTTGGGGCCGGACCTACATTCGGATGTCTGTGATGTTGGTTGGTTTGGCTTTTGCCAAGTTGGGGAGCTCCAAAGCCCTGCGTCCAATGTTCATCATGATCCTTCCTTGATGCATTTGTCTTGCCATTCGATTTTCAGCCCCCAGTGAAATGTTTGTTGGTGCAGTATCATCAAACATGAATTAGTTCGGCACATTTACCACAACCCCAACAGTGAAATATGATTGAAATTAACCAACTTCTCCAACTTTGGCAAGGGGTACCACCGTACCACCTACTAAATATATCGTAGAAGTTGGGAGCTTCCAGATGTATCACCATATTTTTTGTTGGAAAGTGGGGGGTGTCACAGTACTTTTTTGCGCGACTCTCAGGTGCAGATGCGCCGGTATTGGAAAATTTCCAATTGCGGCACGGAAACCCAGGTGGGGAAAAACATCTTCTATTGAAGTACTTGGGGGTGCAGTTCCAGCAATAAGTGGGTATGTTTCACCATATCACATGTACTGTATATATATATAATATATAGAATAGGTATGGTGATATAGCATATTCTTCGTATATGTATAATTGCATTGCACCATATAACCGCTTATTCTAAGGTCTACTTGTATGTTATTGGGGGACCACTGTATATCGTATTCCAAACTTATGCTATCACCATGGGGATACCCCAGTGAACTGGACATGTTGGGGCGGACAACATCTGGCAATCTAAGAGTTTGTCAGGGGACATGGCCATGGAAATACCAGGTAATTCATCTAGAAACGAAGTGGTTCCATAGCTATGTTGACTTTCCAGAGGGTAACCTCAAGAAGCGGCCTTTTTCAGGTTATGGGTTGTATAGACCTCCCTACATCTTTGTATATGGTAGACACACAAAATAATTCCAATTGATGATACAATAATATTGCAATGTGATCAATATACGAAATTATAAGAATATAGGATATGCCCATGATATATACTAATTGGATCTAATTGGTATAGATTCATATTCCGTATTGGTAGATTATGTAATATAGGCATATTAGACTTATTAGACATTGTTCACAAGAGCGCTGGCCAGTTCTCGATAGTGCACAAATTTGGAATCGCTCAGTTGGTGTTTGATTCATAAGACCAAGGGTTATTGTAGATATAGATCTATAGCTGGATGAGATTGTAATCCAACTTGCAACTGGGAGGCCATATACACACTGAACAACCGACAAGTAATGTAGTTTAACAATGCTTAACATGTCTTGCTGGTGATCTGGGCTCAGCCAGGTTCAATTCATGACTGGGGAAAACCGTGGATGATTAACGGGTGTAGCGTTGAATGTTGCTGACAATATTCCCATATGCTCACTGTATGAATGTTTGGATACACTCGGGTCATGTTGAGGGTACATGTTGGTAAATATGCCATACATGGAGCAATGGGGGTTGCATCAATTCCATTCTTGGGTTCCATGGTGCCATCTTGAAAGATAATATGTTCCCAGAATCATGTATATGAGTATGTATGGGTTGGATCAAACAAATCTCGCGAAATTCCTCCCATACTTGTGACCCACCATGTTTTGAAAGAATGTTCCCTGACATACAGTAGGCCTGAAACAAATTTTAGTTTAGTTGGGAATCCTAGGGTAAACATGGACAGCCTTGGGTACCTAGGATTTTATTCACCTGGCCCCACATGGTACCCAACCCCATTTTATATTCATTTCAGTTGCCAAATGTTGCAAAATAGTTTTGCAGCCAGGATGGTGGAAATCCATTATGTATATGTAGGATTTTCCTGTTTTCCCTGCATGGTTGGGTACCCCTAGTTTTATCTTGGATTTTTTTTGGGTATCCGACCCCCCTGGGTACACCCAAGGGGTATCTTACATAGACCTTACTTCACTGCTACTGGAAGTTTCCTTGAAATTAGCAGAGTCGAACTTGTCACATAAAATCCCAGTTGTAAAGCACTTCTATACCAACCACTAGGCGTTTTTCGTGCGTTACCATCCTGGCGTTGGACCACCAGGGGATTCTTGGAATCCCCATTGACATTCATTGACTAAACATATATCAACCATATATATCCATATATTACCTATAGATTACCTATAAACCCTATATTGCCTATATTACCAAAAGATAAAGTTATGTCTATAAACCCGATATTTCCTATAAACCAACAGAGATCTATCGTTTGGGGGCCACTTCTTGTAGATATGGTATATGAATCATTACAGTAAGCCAACCTCCGTCCTGACAGACTGCCTGAGGTTAGGCCGTGTGACGCGGGACAGCGGTGCATCGGAGTTTTGTAGGTTAGAGGACAGGGCTGCTGGTGCTGGGGCTAACTTCAAGCAAAAAAAAAAGGTTGGATGATTGGACCTTTGGACCAGTGGGTTCGTGTTGTTCTTGTGTGTTTATGTAACTATATCATATATATATATTTATATATATATATATATACATATCATATATCATATATTATATATATGTTAACATTATATGATCATATTATGTAATTACATTAAAACAATGACGGCAGATTAAGCAAGAGGTCGATGCATTCAAGCAGCGCCGGTCCGAGCTCGTAGCACCACAGATTCAGAAGCATTATTTGGTACGAAGATAATGCGTACATGGAGGGGATGCTCTCCGGACCCTGCGGGCATTGCCGTGCATTCGTTGCCCGCTGGAGAAAATGAGGTAGCATGGGGAAATGACACCGGGGAGCCCAAGAATGTCACAAGGGAGACATTGGTCCAGGAAACCGATTGCTCTTTGGTTGTGAAGGTTCCTGTTCGGAAACATGACTTTTCATCAAGTCTTGGGTACCCCGTGATTGGGTGAAATCATTCGATGATGTCAGGTTCGTCCGTACTGGAGCCCTGTGGAAGCGGGTGGCTTTTCCGCGTGACCGCGCTGACCACCAAGATTCATTTGCACGCCCTTGGAGCTGAAATCATGGCTACGCTCCGGCCAGACAGTGTCCCACTTACACCACAGTAAGGATTACATCACAGTGTTTGATCGTTGTTTGTTCCTAGACTTTACAATCAGATGACACCTGCATCGAACATCGACCTTCCAAATAGTGGGTCTCATCAAAAATCTGAGTCCACTAAACGCAAATCTTCAACTACGGTACTGCTTGACTTCCGATGCTGATTTTCAATTTACGACCCACCCCAGCAAGATAAGCGCACAGAATCAAAAGTTCACTCTCACCCCAAGCCACCAAAGTTTAAACCGCATTAAGCCTCAGGGTCAACCAGTTCCAACGTCTTTGTTGGCTGGATAAATCAACATTTTTGCTGCTTGATATCGCCACTTGTTTGGTAAACAAATCCAACTTTTCACAGTAGCCCCCCTGAAGGATTCCAATAGGTGGTGCCCCGATCTTCCATATGTCCCCAAAAAACATCCAACAGTTTGCCTAGTTATGTTCACCAACGTTGGCCAAGTAAATCCCATGAAACCCCATTCAAATCCCATGAAATCTCATTATTAGATCCATATAGATCTTAATTAAAATCCCAGCTAAACTCCATTGAACTTTCCCATGAAATTCCCATAAAAAGCACCATAACCTGTGCCATGCCGCACTGGTGCCGCACCGAGTCCATTGATCGCCGGCTAGGAAGCTTTGGCTGACGGCTTCATGGAGGTCTCGCTGGAGTCACTGGGACGAAAGCAGATTTGTTTTGCCAAGTTATGGTGGTTAAATGGTGGATTTCATGGGTTTTCATAACGGATTTCATGGGATTTCATGGAAGGTCAAGTTGGTTTTGGCTTGATTTCATGTCATTTTCGGAGGTTTTGTGGGTAGACATAGTTATCTTCAGAGGTGGAGAGAGAGGAGTTTGCCAGCATGATTTTCAGACATGTTTTGGTTTACCCGAAGGCGACAAAAATGCGACGTTATTGTACAAAAAAAAGTGGCGTCGAGTGGGGATCGGAGTCTGGAAACTGACATGACAAAATTGAAATGATACACTTACCCAGTGAGGGCCGGTTGCCAGTGTACATCAGTGGCAGTGAGTATTGCAAAGACATGTTAAAAATGCAATGGTGATCACATCCGCTGGCCGTTAATTAAAAGAAAATGGTCTGCTGAATTTTGGTTTCGCTGGTGGAATACATTGTTGAGGAAGGAGTATGATATCCCACTAAAGATTTACCTTTGGGATTCGTAAGGTCAGCTACAAATATTATGGGAATGTAATTAGGTTCAACTATGTAGCGGTATGATATTGATACCATTGGCTATGCCACTCCCGCTATGCCACATAGATAGTCATCGATCGCTGCCACCTGGCGACCGGTGACTTCAGTTGATCAAGTTTGTGGAAATGGCTTGACCCTTGTCGATCCTCTGTCACATACTCGTGATTTTTGGGTTGTTCACTCATTCATGTTGCGTGTTGTTTTTTTGTTAGTTCTAATTCTCATGCCCATATTGTGTGTAATTTGTATGTATACTTGATACTACTTGATAACAAGTATATCATAGTAAGAGAAGCACCCAAAAAGACAGACAACATCAAATCCTACTATAAAAACTTATAAAATCTATAAAACCATCTGGGGGTTTCCTAAGTCGGTTGCTAGCCACATTGCTCTCGAGGTTAGAGCAACGTCCAGATGTTCCCTTCGAGCCGCCGGAGGTGGGATGATGGTGACGTGGTAAGTTTTAGGCATCGCCGCATCGTGCTAATGTTGGTTGCTTCACGAATGTCATTGGAATGTGTGTCCCAACTTGAAGTGAAATTATGCTATGCGAAATATACTGATACATCAGCACAAGGCCCACCACCTGCACCTCGGACGTACCCGTGGCAATATACTGATTGGAGCCACCAAAAAACCTGCAGAAGCAGATGGGGATGATCATCTTCCATGATGGGAATCGCTGTGAACCAAGTGTTATTGGGGATTGTATGGGGGATCATATCACCGGTAGGATGGGTGGAACGTGGTATGCCGGTAAGCCCAAAACCAGAAACCAACATAAACCAATCCGACTGACTTGCCAGAAACGGGGTTTTGATTGGATTTACTGTACCACGTGAAATTGGTTGATGTGTAGCATGTATTACTATTTGTGTTTCTTTGATATCGCATATTGGATCCATAACTTTGTTTTGTTACATTTTGGAGTAGTCAAGTGTTTTTCCGCTGGTTCAGTAGTTTTCCTTTCCACACATCACCCAACAAAGTGATTCGTCATGCTGCCATGTCTTGAAAATATGTTAAAATCATTTAGAATCAGTGCAAGCCGATTTGTATTTGTTTGGTTGTTGTTCAACCTTTTTGGTTCAAAACAAATCAGTAATATAGTGTAATATATCTCTGTACATCATTATGCATCTACTTTGTAATGAATTGGTCTATAGTATATGTTACCTTGTATGGCTACCACATGGTGGTTAATGTACTCGATACGCGGTAACAATGGACCTTTTGACAATCCAAACCTCGCAAAAATCACCAGGTGGAACAAAGCCTGTTCATCGAGGAGCTGCAACGCGCAGAGTCGGGGAGCTGAGGCTGAGCCGAGTGATCTGGTTATGGGTCACAAGCCTGGTACCAAAGGGTACCCTAAAATAGCTGGTTAACCCAAATATGGTAATTTCATTGGTTTTGACCCATCATGACCCATTTGTTGTGTGAGAAATGCGACAAGAAAGACAATTGAGAAACCCTATATCCCTATTTCACAGCTGCACGTTCTCATTCAAGCATTGGTTTTCAATAGCTTTCAATCACACCGTCTGAGATGGAATTACAGCCTCCAACAAAGGCTCGAAGCACAAAGCCTCAAGAGGATGGAGAAGTTCGATCTTTGGGAGTCCAGATTGGAGTGTAATTACATCATGCCATATTTCTTGGGGAATCACCGCTCGACCTGTGCTCTGGCTTTGAGTATTGCCCCACTTCAACCACTTGAAGGTTCGGTGTCTCAACGTGGTGTACATTCTTCAAATGCTTATGTGAAAATAGAGATACCCTAGTTATCCATAGTTTCACGCATCTTCAGTCGAACCCACTTGATGGTCTGATGATGTTGGAAGCCAATTTTGTTAGTGAACATACTTTCTTGTATTGTACCATTCCTCGAAAAGACCCTGTAGATCCGTGTAGTCTGTTGTGTGATTTTTTTTTTTTGCCCAGATCCGAATTAGTGTCTTGCACCCCCGTCCGTGTTTTGGACGGCCAAAAAACCGGGAGTTTCTTGGAACTGAGGTGGCAACTCTTTCAAGCCTCACGTCGGGTCCCAGAGCATCAAATCGGATGTGCTTTGGTAAGCGAAACCATAATTGAACTGGAGAAACTCTCTGGTAATCCAACATGGCAACCGAAAATCCCCAACTGCTCTCCCACTAAACCACCCTCTAAAATGGAAGAGATGGAAAAAGTGGCTGGTGTGAAGCCACAAAGGTGTGAAACACATCAAGCTACAGATGATTTTTCCAATGACACCTTCATTTATGAGGGATTCGATTACCAGAGGGCTTTTGGTGACTGGATGATAATGTCAACCTTAATCCAAATCCATCAATTGAGGTCCATCGGCCTGGATTCAATGGTTGATATCATGTATTATCATATGTTGTTTTGTTTAATGTTTATTCTAATTTATAGATTGATTTGATTGTCAGACCCTACAACGGTATATTTATTTTAAAAAAACATCTATGCATGTGTTCGAATTTCAGTAATTGGAACGATATTCAGGAGAGATTCCAAGTTGATTATCTGTGTCAGCATTTGTGTACCGTGAATATCAATGGTTTGGCGGATCATGATCCCATGTGCGGAACAAATCACGCACCCACTGGTATGTCCTGAAAACCACTGGTTCGATGATTAAAACAGGGGGTATGCAACCCCTTTTTGAATAACCAATTTGAATGATTTCTTTGATATCAACAATATTGAATATATAACATTATATAACTAATCATTCATAGATCAAATATACAGCCAACAATATCTGGTAAAACGCCATCAACCAATATAATGAATGATAGTAGTCCAACAATCAACTTGGGGAAGCAGTTCCACTTTTAGATATAACCATAGTTGTGGTGGCCCATATCCTGACTAATGGAGGTGAACTCCCCAGGACCAGAACTCCAAGTAGGTGTTTATCATTGATAATCCTCATTAGCCCCCAGTATTGTTGGTTGATTATAAGTTGCATCATGTTCCATCTCTGTTGCATAATATATATATATAATATCCCACATTAGTAATCCAATCATCAACATATACACTAACCACCCAATCAACATAGACCCGATACTGTATTTGTTTCGAAAAGGCAGGGAAAGTCTAGTCTTCCAACCCCAACTCGAGACAGGGTCATCATATGATTTTGGAGGTAAATAGTATACCGCCCAGCGGTCATTGCGGCAATACCAAGGCTTGAAGAAAGCCGCCGTGGTGCAACCGCTCTCGAGCCTCTTGGCTTTATCCAGCAGCACCTGATGTCGAAAACGGTTCGGGGGGACAAGTTCAGCAGGTTGTGAACATCATTGATCAATATTACCAATCCTGTATAGTTATATAAATATAATTGTACATTTATACTGATATGTACGTTAAGATTGAGATGAATAATCCAGATCAAATCTATTCCAATATAGTCCAATATAAAGTATTCCAATGTCAGTGTTGGTTTAAATTATATATGTGTCCCATTTGAACATCATTCACACACAAACTTTGCATGGCAGGCGTTATTTTTGAATAAACCTATGTGCTCGGTTCAAGGTACCGTATGCGTACCTGTGGATCCCCAATGACCTTCCCATCTTGCTTATCATGCATATTCTGTACCCTCCGTAGTGATAGATCCCACTGGGATTTCATGATTCAATACGGGGTGATGGGATTACATCTTTGGGGACCGTTTTGTAGCTCTAAATCGCTGAGCACATTTTTGACGCGGTCTGTCAGCAAGTGGGATTGCTGGGCGAATCTCAGGCAAAACCTTGATTGAGATGGTAACTGGTCCCATTCTGTCGCAATGACAATTCCAGGACAGAATATATGGAAGTGCCCCTCGACAAACACCACGCTGCACCAAAAATGTTTGACCACTTCCCAAAATTTCGGCATCTTTGATCTTAATATCCGAGCATCAAGGATCATTCAATCACCAGCTGCCTAACGGGGGTAGGCGCTCAAATGACTTGACGCCACAATGTAAATGTAAACACAAAAAAAAACAAACCTGAAAAGGAACATAACCATTTGTAATCCAGGGTGTACATGGGTCCCAGGAATTCAGGATTTCACAGGTTTCTCAATCACTGACATTGAGGACATGGCAGCCATTTGCAGGATGGACTTCTGGTAGAAATTACCATTTTGAACAGGAATTTTCAATGGTGAAATACCATGGCTGCAATGCAAATCCTATTGCCAAAGTGAGTAATTAGTAATTAGTTGCAATTCATGATGATTCTATCTGATGTGTTTGCCCCAACCAATCAATACAGACAAGATTTCCGTGTCTATCCCCCTGTGTGTCGCGTACCTCCCAATTGATTAGTTGTGTCTCTACGTCATCACCAAGTAGAGTCCGAGACACAGGCTTTTGCTGGAATCTGCTCGGGAGTTGGAACATCATGCTTTTAACAATAGGGTCACCCTATTGTGAGCACCCAAAACAACAGTCACTATAGTCCTTCAGTTTTTTCAATCCAAATTGGAGTTAGTTGAGCATGTACTCAGGTTGTTTTTTCAATTCCCAGCAAAAGTTGCTACAACCCGGCACTCGAGTCTCGTATGTTACGGCTGGTGAGATTCACCACTTGATGAAGTTTCAGTTCCCAAGCAACTGGATGGGTAGTTCAATCCTATAATTATAAATGGAAAATAACACAAAATAACCATCAACAGCAAACACATATTGGTTTCTGGACTACCACAGATTCACCATGAGATTAAGATCTCCACGGTCGCTCCAGCCTTTCGTCTTTGACGAGGTCCGCCCTTTCGTTTCCATCACGTGCTCTTAGGCACCTTGCTTGGGAGGGATGTGGCCTTGGAGCATCGTCCGACAATAGGAACTGCTTTGAAAACATAGTGGTGTATCTTAAAATGGGAATATACCTCTGAAATTGTCATTTGTGCAGAGAAAATCACATCAAATGATGATTAAGGAATTGATCTATTGCTATGAAAAATCACCTGCCACTTGGTGACGATCAACAAGCTATTTGTTTTGGTGCGATTCCTCAGTTGTTGTCCGAAATTGATGCGATTTACTGGACTTGCTTGTCTGAGTTTCAAGGAAATCAACGAGATTGAAGTCTGCAGCAGGAGCCACATACCTCTGCAAATGAGTACCTAAGAGCCCTTTTACCTTAATATCAATGGCAAGATAACTTTATGAACAACTACTGACTACAAACCAATAAAGCCCACAAAATCTTATACATTTGTTGTATCAAACCAGCCATTCGTGTGGTTTGATTTCAATTCTTGTGGGTCCAAGCTGAAGGTGCCTATGGTGCTTGGCTGTCGTAGAACTGTGAAATCCTGCCGCACGCTGTGTAGTTTTCTTGTTTGATTCCCCAATGGTCTTGTTCTTTGCATTCATATGATTTCATATTGTTTGTTGTTGAAGATTGTTGGTTATTCATAAATCTCCAATTAAACATGAATCACGATGTAATCCCTATTAATAATCACCATTTTGTTCGGGTCCCCTCCACTTGTTGCTGATGGTTACCCTCTGGTTTCCACCAACATGACTATGAACGATCCCCAGTTTCATAGGTAAAAGATATCTCTAAATGGGCCATGTTCAATAAGTACCTTAAATTGCCGGAGGGTAGATAACAATGATCAATGTCATGTTATAGGGATTTGATTGGGATATATATAATTATATATATATAATTATATATATATATAATTATATATATATATATAATTATATATATATAATTATATATATATATAATTATATCATATATATATATATACAGCTTATATAACCAATACATGAGGATAACAAACTGCGGCACCAAAATTCTGAAGCCTCAGCCTTCGCGTGTTTTCTAAGGCGACATGTATTTAGAACTTCTCCCTGGAGCGCCTTGGTGGAAATTCGAAGCTTCGAATGGCGATCTGTGGATGGGTTCATGGGATGATATGTTTTTTATGATAGAATGGGATTATAAATGATGATACCTTTTGGTAATCAAACGTAGCTATTGAAAATGGCCCGTTTATAGTTGATGTTCCTATGAAACATGGTGATTTTCCATAGTTATGTTAGTTTACCAGAGGGTATACTGGTTTGTTTCATGGATGATCATGATATTTCAGAAATAATAGAAGAATTGAGACATTTCATGGATTTTTTAATGCCAAACATGAAGTGGGGGTTCTCTCGTGATTTTTAACTCATAGAGTGAGGGTGGCCGAGGTCAGAATGTCATGACATTCATGAGTGAAACAAGGGGAACATGGCTGATATAAAATAGGGTGGTTTCCATAGTATTTAATTTAGTTTCCTGAGCTACCACGGTCACCAACTAACATCTCGACCCTGAGAATAGCATTTGTTTGTGATGAAAGTAGTCTTCCAAACCCCTGTGTTGATATTTTTGTATCGGAGGCAACTTGAGTCTGTATGATTCTTATGGCATCGTAGGGACTGGAACTTGACCTTGCGCGCTGTGGGAACGTGCCACACCGAAGCGGTCGACCTTGGTGAAGTGAAGTGCGTTGAGGTGGGCCAAGATTTGGTTGGTTTCCTAAAATAGGGGTACCCCCAAATCATCCATTTATAGATGGATTTTCCATGAAATCAACCATCCATTTTAGGGTACCCCTATTTTACCCCCATTTGTTGGTTGGAACATCACCGTGTCCTGATTGTTCTGAGTGGAAAAAACCAAACCAGCAGAGCGACAAGCGCCCCTTGCTGTCGAGAGTGCAACGTTCGTCGAACGAGCGCACTTTATTGCTGCTGTCCCTTCGTGTCTCTTCCTCGTGTCCGCAGCTGGTGCAGTTGATGGAACCAGTCCCCAACCATCAATGGGTGGTATATATCATACCCAAATGGTAGGTTTAAGGCATTTGGTTTACCGCATTAGTTTTGCTATTTGATAGCCCATCCAAGCATTTAGGAATTCCAACCGTTTGTAAGTTATTGTCTATTTTTCTCCTGAACTCAATCATCAAGTTTGGGTGCCAGCTTGTATATTGACAATTTTAAGAACGCAAAATGTCATATTGATCAATAATGGTTGATTGATGGTGGAGCGGCTATCACAAAGGATTCTATATATTGCATCTTTTCTTGGTGATTATCTGTTTGCAAATGGTGGGAACACCTACCTGGTTGTGTTCATCAATGCTGCTCAGATGGTGATGAGTCAACCTCCCTATGCTTAGATGTTTGTTAAGTTCATCACGGGATGTATAATCAATATTAAGGGTACCCCGTAAAGGTCAAAATATGAGACGGGGGGAGCAACAGATTTGATCAATCTTCAGTCAACAACAAAAATCCCACTTTGGGGTAGCCAATGGACCTATACCCCCCATAGACGTATTCGTTTAAGAACACTAGATCAGGTAGGGTATTGATATCACATGATATCACGCAACAAAAAGTTGCAGGTTCCACTGTCACGGTCGTCCCGGGGGTACTCTTTGAATCTTTAGGTGCCCCATCCGGAGCATTGTGTGGTGATGTTCAGATGTCGGGTGCGGTTGCCTAATGGGTTGGTGAATCTTGGGTGAACAACAGGCTGAATGTGGGAATCCCTGCCTCAAAGCTACCATGACTGGGGATGGTTGAAATCGCACCCATAAGAATGGTGATTTTGGGGATGGTTCATTATTGGGTTTACCGTATACCACATTACATGTTTTGTCCATGTTTTACGATGCTGTTTCCCCCTATGATGTGATGGATGTGATATGATTACAGCTCAAAACCCTGGAAGATGGTTTCCCCTCGCATCTAAGAATCTTGAACTAGGCACACCTGCAACCTTGACCGGGGGGGTTGCAGGTGGGCCGTGGTGTGGTTCCCTTGTCAGCACCCGTTTTGCAAGGGAGCAACAAAAGGCTGCTGCTCCTTAAGGGACCAGCACCTTGCAACCAGTCTCACTTGAATGCATGTGAACCGTCAATCAGACACGTTTTTTCCAACAGTAGAAATAGGAGATTCTAATCAACCAACCGTTCAACATGACAGATCTGATTAAGCCAAAATTGACACACATACAGTTTCCTTCAACCAAGGGCACATACTGTATCCTTCAACAAAGGGCACATAATCTTTCTTTCAACGCATATCTCTTAACTTCATGATTTTTCTGTTGATGGGAGGCTAGCCACGCCAAGACATGATCGAAAAACATGATCTCTCTGACAAAATGTGGCTATAGTTTTTCACCAGTTGATCCCCATGAAAAACAGCCATTACCCTCTGGTTATTTGAACATAAGAATGGAACATGGCCTATGTTGTAGATGATTTATGGAGATTTCCATCAATTTCCCCTAAAAACATGGTGATTCTTCCATAGCTACGTGAAAGAACCAGGGGATATACACCATCCCAGGCCTATGGCTGTTTCACGCCTGTCCAGGTGCCAACGATGCGGCTACAAGTGACGCTCAGTGTAGGCCGAGGGGTCCATGGCCAAGCCGAAATCGACCCCTCGGAAGATGGGAACAGAATTTCGAGAAAGCGATGGATTCATGAATATTCCTTTTTTTGAGAGATAATCATACACAATGAGATATGTATGATTTTTTTGATTTATGTTTTTATCATTATCTCTTATTGATTTCGAAATATGATGTTCATACATTGTGTTTTTTAATCAATCTTGTAATGGGAATATTACTATATTAATACATGGGATTCTGATGTAAAGGTCATATCCATGTTCAACAGCCCATGCTTGTCTTTTAACAAATGTCCGGTGATAGTATGATGATATGAACGATTCCTATGTACCCTCCGGTAATCAAACGTGGCAATTGAAAATCCCCTACAAATGGAGGTTTCTAGCTGGGAAAATCATCTACAAATGGTGAATTTCCAGCACGCCACGTTTGAATACCAGAGGGTAATCAAATTATATGATCGTTTTTTTTCGTGATGGGGTAAATATGGATTCATCCCATCCCTCAACATTGAATACCCACAATGAGTGGCCAATTTCGATCCAAAAACACACCACGAGGGCTCTCGGGAAGTATGACTCATGTTGGTGGAAGAGATTACAAGGCAACTCATTGTGAGGAAATGATTCCAAAATATCATCTGGTTATTTAACATAGCCATAGAAAATGGCTAGTTTTGGATGATTTTCCCATTAAAACCTCCATTTATAGGGGATTCGGATTTTCCATGGCTATGTTAAATAACCAGAGGGTAGATCATTTGTTACTACTGATTTCGATTTCAGGTTTGGTGATTTCTTGAATCATTTGCCCAGATGATCCTTGTCTTTATTTGGTTAGTTTGGTTTGTGATGGTTTGTGTATGTGTGGGTTCGTGGCATGCCATGGCCGAAATTTACATCCTTCGATGGGATGGCTGGTGGGTAGTGTCAACCCTGGTTACCCTTAGGAAATCTGACCTGGCGATGGAAAATCCACCATTCAGCTATTTGATGTTATTTCGTTCGATGATTTTCTCATTGAAAGAAATTCTATTTTGGTCGGGGATTTCCCAGCTAGCCAGGTTTGATGGCACCGGAAGGCAATCATTGTCAAGCCCATTGTCAACCATGGTTAAGTCCTATTGAGATGATTATTCAATTGAACACCCACCAACACTTCCGGTTGAGTTGATAGATAGGCCGTTTTTATTGCTCCAACTTGCAAATGTCTGGAAAGCTACAACCGGGGGTACCCCAAAATTCTCCAAAACCGGACCTTGAGTATTGAAACCTATCGGGTTGGGGATCCCCCGATCATCCCCAGGAAACCATGGGATTTCAACGCTGGTGATGTGGGAAAAAGCATCCATGACGACTGGATGATCGAAAGATGTGATGATATCCCATAAAAAAAAAACACAGGTAAACATCCCTTGTATATATGTTCCGAATTGCGATATGCTTGAAGATGTTGTTTTGGATATATTGTACGAATCAATAGAATTCTATAGATGTTTTAAGGTGTTATGATGCGTTTAAAGATTCTAATATATAATATGTTCATAAAGTATGTATCATAACAATTCAACATTTGACATATGTACTAGTATTTTTGAGTGACTGCAAACGTGTACTATAACACATGAATTCCTATACCTAAGGCTATAGTATTTTTGTAACTCCTGTACTTTACTTGTGGTATATGGGTATATTTTTCCTATACGCATCCCATGACATATGTATATACAATTATATACACATATAATACCATATTCATGAAATCTATATCATATGATTCGGACCTAGAGTTACACATACCCTATACTTAACCCACTGGTTATTTAACAGTTCGCCATGGAAAACCACCATTGTTAGAAACGGTAAATCACCTCATTTTGATCATCTATTTCTATAGGCCATGGCTTTGATGGCGAACTCTTAGTCATAGCTACAGGGTAATTACTAAGTTACCAAATCCCCTAAGTAGATTATCCCATGGCTTCCATGGCTCTGGCCATGTTCAATTACCAGAGGGTAAATCATGTTAAATCCCATGATGGATAGCCAGGCACCAGTTTCTCAAAGACCATCATTGCGCTGGGGAAGTCCACCCTGGAGGACGAGTGTTGCGAGGGCGAACCAAAGGGCCATGGGAAATTGGATGATGGGTTTCTTATCGGAAAACCACGGGAAAATCATGGGGAAATCCCAATGTAAATTGACATGTCAATGGGAAAAGTGTCTATAATTATGTCTAATTCATTCATAGCGGGATTGTCCATGTTTTGCCATGTTATAAAGAAACTTGATTAGCTGAGGCGTATACGGACAGCAAACTAGGAAACTCCAAGGAATTTGGTGGGAAGAGTCAGGTACAACCATCCAATACCATTGTGGGGTATCCAACCACCCATGCTGGGTATGTAATGGGATACATTGGGATGAACCCTCAATAAATAAGGCTTGACAGGTTAACCCAAATCAAATAATAAGCTCCCAGAAACTCTTAGATGTCCTTGAAAATAACAATGGTATTGGAGGACTTTTCAGCGAAGGGTTTATCTCTAACATGCTAGCTATATCAGGGTGACAATTTGCAGCCAACAATTCCAAGATGTTCGACTTTGATCACCAAGATTTGGTCCCCCAAAAAGACAACAGAATCTGGCACCCCCAAGTATCCAACAATTCTCCATGCACCAGCCGCGCTGGCTTCAGTCTGAGGAGGATTTGAAGTCCGGCAGCTTTCTTCAGGCACCTGAGATTTGTGGCTTCCTCCTTTTCAGGTTGGTTCAATGGGGGGTTCAATACATCAACCATAGGAGGGATATGCGAAAAAACCAGTGGGGAACAGAGATTTAGTCACTGGAATTGAACCAATGAAAATGAAATATACCCTTTGGTTATTCCCCACCTGCCAGGTGAGGGTTACTAGATTTTATCACAGCTGACCGGGGGTGGACGTCCTCATCCTCCTCCTCCTCCTCCTCCTCCCGCCTCCTCCTCCTCCTCGCCAGCTCCAGATCGCAACAGGCACTGCCGGACCTCATCTGCCAGCTCCAGATCGCAGTAGGCACTGCCGGACTCCATCTGCCAGCTTCAGATCCCA
>BGPT01001188.1:1082-37605 GCA_003297045.1 Symbiodinium sp. clade C Y103 | reverse complement strand
GCCATAAAGTTTTGCCAGAAAAAGAATGTCAAAATCTGTATCACACTATATTCCAAAGAAAGTATCGTGGTGGGGATCACTCGAAGCAAAGTAATTTAGCATTTCGTCATGGAAGCCATGGTTCATTTATAGATGATAAACATGGTGATTTACCTATTAAAGATGGTGATTGTCCGTGGCTACGTTAAATAACCAGATGTTTTTTTTCTATTGGGAACCAAGAAGTACTTGGATGATCATCCTTACTGTAGTAATTGGTTGGTGTGGGTTTAGTTTCCCTGGTCTTCGTGGTTTAAACAGGAGCCAGGAGTATACAGTTTGTTTCTTCCAATTCAAAATGCTACCCTCGGGTAAAATGACATAGTCATGGAAACCACCATGTTTAGAAACGGTAGCTCATGGATGCTCATGGTATATTAGATCTATTTTCATGAGCCATAGCTTCCATAGCAAGCTGTTAGTTTACCGGAGCTAAACCCAAATGATATATTGTTGGTTATATCCCCACTATATCCATATTCTACCACCATAAATTGGTTGATTATCCATATTGGTTGGTTATATATGTATACACATCCCATCATATATCTTATCCATTATCCTATCATTATACATTTTAATCCCATTATTATCCCATGAAATTCCATCAATTCTCCATAAAACATATTCAACCCCATTCTATCACCATTTTTTCCGAGCTCAAAACCACCCGTTTTTCCACCCGGGTCCCATGGCCGTTTTTCGCTCGCCACCGGCTGGTTTTCCGGAGGTGAATCTGGAGGCGCCGGGCGTTCTGGCGGACGATGGATCTTTGACGGTGCCTTTCCGAAAAGGCAGCGGTGCTATCCGAGTTCCCTTCGGGCCCTAAAAGGGGAGGTAGCGGCTGAGTCCCAACTGCCAGAGGTAGGACATACATGGGAAATATGGGGAATATGTGGGAAATGTGGGAAATATATATGGATACAATCAATAATACATATATATGTATATACATATATATATATATACATATATATATATACATATATATATATATATATTATAAGGATAAAATGAGAAGTGTTTGTTTATTCGTGGTTGTTCAGGTAGATATGGTGGATGGGGCAAAAACCTAACATTACCACGTGACTGGGGGGATGAAGATCCATTTAGGGATCACCAGGGCACCAGGATTTTCACCCACATCATAAGGGTAAACATTCCATTATCATCCTGAGATCGGATCCATTCTGGTTGATATAGACTCAATATGAATCAAGTGTTAATAGATAAATACATAATATATTCATACCTTCCCCTTTGAAATCCTTTTGGAATGTAATGGATCCATGCGTGTCTTGGGGCCCACATAGGTGTGTATTGATCCATGATCATTACTAGCATGAAATTGTACTTGTATGAACTTAGGAATGTCAGCCAATGCTTCCTAAAGTAAATTGTCTCGCGCTCGCCATTTGTTGCTATCGGGTAGTAGCTACTATGACGATGCCTTTCTTGTTGTTCGCGCTTCTTTCTTGGTCGGTGTTGTCCTTTTGTTGTCCGCGCGCGCTGTCTGGGGAACCGGTTTGTTACTTGGGTTAAAGTATCTCTTCAGGAAAAGGACCTAGAGTTCTGAAGGCCAACGGTTTAAGCCTAAATGGAAATATTTTATTTTGCAAACCTTTTAAACCATCCAAGAACAAGACAGACGCCAAAAAAACGAAATCCAGTGGGAAAGCGGTACTTTTTACTTTCCCCGGTTTTTGATGGATTGAATTAAATTTCGACCAAGTGTTCCAATCATCAACTCAATGTAATCGGGATCATTCTGACTTTGGAAATCACCGGACATGAATTTCTGAAGGGTTCCTGATTTCTGCCTGTGTTACAGATTAGGACCACTGAAGCAAATAGGGGTTGGTGCGTGTGTAGATTACTATCGTGTCATTACCGTTGATTCGCAATCCTTTACTGCAGCCATTTTGTCTTTTCAGCATTTCGTATTCGCGACGGCCACCACCCCACTCTTTTCTTCATTGTGATGGCAAAACCCCTGAGTTGGAAGTTCCAAACTGAGTCGTTGATGTTGCTGGTTCAACATGATGCGTGAATGAACTAGGGAGATTTTATTCATTAGATGGCGGTTTGATTTTCAATTCTGCTTTGGATCTCAACTGTGTTTTCAACCTCTTGTTTCCCATGGTCGGTTTTGTAAGTTGCTTTTCCTTTGCGTGTTGCTGACAGGGAGAAGGCCGTGCTCTGCTTCAAGAAGCTGACCGATGAGGAAGTCAGGCAGGTGTTCGAGGTGCTGGCCTAAGATTTTCTTCTTAAGTTACGTGTTTTCTTCTTTCCTAGTTTGTTTCTGTAGTAGTGTTAGCGGCATGATAAAGTGATACAGCTTTAGACTTACTAATAAAAATGTAGATACTATTGCGCTCAGTGCTGAAAGATGTTCGTGCCTTTGCAGGCATTGCCCCGTGCGACCCAGCTTGCCATTGCACGACAAGCGTTCCAAGAATTAATCTGGGCCTCAATTCTTTGGCCCTTTGTTCCAGGCGTTTTGCAGTTGCCACTTCATTCAAGTCATGTGCTTGTCAGTTGTCAGAACTTCTGAGTTGCAAATGTAAGTGATCAGTCTTGATGTGTTGCAGATGGTTGGACATATGCGATGAGTGATGCGTCTGATTTTTGCTATACCTAGTGAAAACCTAAGATCCTTGTCGGAAAGTTAGCCGTCAGAAGCGGCGTCCGGAGGAAATGGGTGAGCGGTGGATACGAAAGATGAAGAAACTCCCTCGAAGGCTGGCATTGGGATCGGGCGGGGCGATTTTTATTTCGTGTTGTTATGAGCCGTGAAGAAAGGAAAGAAAAAAATCAATCTTCAGTGCTTTGCTCGTTTTGTCTTTGCTTTGCAGGCGCCGAGCACAAGCTCACCAAGCACAAGGCACGTGTGGTGTTCACTTTGTTTTCAAGCCAAAGGCAATCAATCTACATAGTTCTTTTCGCAATTTTGGGTTGCGTTGTGTTTTGCTTTGCTGCCTCGTCTTGGCAGGCCCAGTGCTTCGTCAAAGGATGCGAAAAGGTGGCGGATGAGCATACCGTCAAGAAGGCAGGGCATCCTGGAAACTTTGAGCCGTTTTCCGTTTCAATTGCCGAAGTCAAATTCTTTGCGGTGCGGTGTTGCTATGTTCAAGCGTATTCCTTTCTTTTGTCCCCCTAGCTGCAAAAACGAGCATTATCATTGGTTTTCTTTTGTTGCCTTTGGCTTTTCGCCCGCTTGCTGAGGCTGCGTTGATCGACGCCGCCGAAGCCTTGGGGTGGCGGGACAAACATACGACCCCACCCCACAAAGGCATGCGCCTTTGTAACACGCACAGGACAGACAGAAGGCTTGAATTTTGCAAGGCCAAAGCCAAGGCCAGCGGCAAAAGAAAGGCGAGGGCGGGCAATGAGTAGTTAATTAATGTTTCGAGGCTTTGATGTCTTGTTGGCGCGTCCTTCTTCTGTTCATGCACAGATAGTATGCAATGCGTCGTTGGCATCATGTCGGCATGTCGTTGGCAGGCCAANTCATGCACAGATAGTATGCAATGCGTCGTTGGCATCATGTCGGCATGTCGTTGGCAGGCCAAGCCGGAGGGCGAGAAGGAAAAGCAGGGCGAGAAGGAAAAGGAGGAGCAGGAGGCGTGGGTTCAAAACGGTTTTGAGAAGATGTTCATGTTGGCTCACATATATCAATGCCTGCAGTGATTTCTGAAAGGTTATTAGCTGCACATCTTTCAAAGATTTTGTTTGCTGCACTGCATCAAGATTTTGCACGTGTTTTTTTAATTTGCCCCTTTCTGGTCTTCAGGTTGGCTCGTCGTCTAAGTCGGCAAAGTCCGACGATTCTTCGTCTAGCTCATCATCCGACTAAGGAGTCGGCGGCTAGATTTTTCTTTGCCCAGTTTTGCAGACCAAAAAATCAAAGCGTTTGTGCTCTTTATTTTGCATTCCCACCAGTGTAGGATTCAAATGGCTTTGGGGTTGGTCTTACTGTTTCAGTTGTGTGATCAATATTGTTTTCTTTGAGTTTGCTTGGCCCACAGCATAGCGCGTATTGTAAATTACTTTATCCGCCGAATATCAAGCCGCACTGAACTTAGCCAGAAATGCTCTGCCCATGTCACGATGTTGCATGCATTTGCATTTGTTTACTTCCTACGTCATACTTGTCACATTAAGGCCATGGGCCCCGGCTACAGACGAAAAGTGATGAAGGCGCGTATCTTGCAAAGGCATGTGTAATTTTAAGCACACGAGCTTATGTCAGGTCAACAAGATGGTCGGAGGAGTGAAAGATTTCTGCGTCGCAGCAGAGGCTTTGCACTGTGGAGTGCCCGGTTGCCTAGATGTTTTGTTTGAATGATGCTTCAAGTTAATTTCTGATTCTGATAGCTGCTCATGATTTTGTGAGGTTTTGCAGTTCTACATCCAGCAGGAGGACGACATGGCCATCCGCATTTGATCGCATTTGCATCATGAAGCTGAGGCTGGTTGCTCATTGTTTTATCTAGGTTGAAAGCCGTATTCCTCAATGGATTGGCTTCGTGGAGCAATTGCAGGAAAACCGTGGGCAGTGGATGGAAAAAAAGGTTGCCCCATAGAATTGTCCTTAGACACTTAGACAATTCATTCCAGGATTGAGGGGATCCAGATATACCTCATCATACCTGTGTTTATAACACCATCAAGTTATAAATATTTCCCCAATAAAAATCCAACACTTAGCCTACTTTGATTTTCCAATTGGAAATCCACATTCGACATGGGGAATCTATAGGTTTTTTTCGGAATGGCTGTCATTTTTTGGGCGTTTCCAAATGTAGATTCCCATTAATTCCCCATGGATTCCCCCATAGATTCCCCCCAACATGGACGGCCCCTGGTCCCGAGGTGCACTGCAAATTGGACCAAGTCTTGGCCATTCCGCGCTCCTTGTGGGCCGCCGTTGAGACGTTAAGTCGTTGGGGGATCGTTGGGCCGCAGTTTTGCTGGGTCTTTTTAAATAGAGTTGGAGGATTAATGAGGATTAGTAGACTTAGATGATATATGATGATAATTGATGATATATATGATATATATATATATAATTTATATATAATAAGGATTTACCCTCTGATTATTTAACATAACCATAGAAAATCCTCAACAAAATGGAGGTTTATAGATGGGAAAATCATCCAAAATTAGCCAGCTATTCCGTGGCTATGTGAAATAACCAGAGGGTAGATGATATATGATGATATATAATAAGGATTGATGGGGATTGTTGATGAAAGAATAGGGGTTCATGGTGATTTTGATCGGGATTCATGGAAACTGGTTAAGGATGGTTAAGGGACTTCACCAATATGGTGGGATTAACCAAGAAAGGATCTGGTGTCGAAGAAACGTTGAAGCACTCCGTTTGCGCTGGATCTGGGTGTGTCTGAAAATGGTGTATTCCGGCAAATAGCCATTTTAATAGGGGAGAACACTTATCAATCATTTGTTTGTGTTTGGGATACCTTATTTCCCTACAAAAATGGATTTACCCTATCAAAATACTGAGAATCAGTGGACATTTAGTGATTTTTCACAGCATTTGTTTCAATGGATTTTGGGACACTCTACTGACTTTGACCTTCAAAGATCTAAGGCAGGAGATGATTCCGAAGCTCGATGAACGCGCCAATTGGCCCAAGCGCATCTGAGAGCCCGGTGGTCCTTGGGATTGTGGCCATGATGGGACAACTGAATAAAACCAACCAATGGACCTGATGGGATTAGATAAAACCAACCAATGTATTGGATATGGAACATAGATGTTGATCAATAGTGGTATAGTGTGAATTTGGAACATTTATCGAACGTAGTGGAATATTAGAGTGATCAATATTCAAACTGTAGATGTCCCAATTTCCCACTGGTTCGTTGATTAACAGAGGGTAGAACCCACACTGAATTACCAGTAGATGAGTAGATGATAGATGATTATTCCACATTATTCAAATGGTATCCCCTCATTTTTCCCCAAAGGAATTGGCTAAGACATCCCGATGTGCAGGGCCCTTACACAATGGGGACCCCATTCAAGAAGGGAAACGCGAATTAGTTTGGGGTACCCCAATTTGAGAAATATATTGTAGCACGGAATGCTACAATCAAAGTGTTGCCCCCCAGTTATATAAGTTGGCTTACAAACCTTATTCACTTGATATACCCTCTGGTAATTTGACATAGCTATTGAAATTGCCCATTTATAGTGGATTTACCTATAAAAATTGTGATTTTCCATAGTTATGTTAGTTTACCAGAGGGTAATAATACTTGAAAAACAATAATAAACGATCCCAATGTGTTCATTATCAACAGTTGGTATAAACCATTCCCAAATGGGTGGTTTATGGCATTGTTTTACCCACAAAAAAATGGTGATGAATGGGAAATTGACGGAATCAACAATGGGATTCTTTCACGGAGATATCTCAATCATCATAAGGATATTTCATGGAGATACAAAACCTACCAAAACCCACTAGTTTTCCATAAGCTGGACAGCACCTCATGGCGATCCTGGCAGCTCACCACGAGCAGCTCACCAGTCCCTAGCGTCGAAGACAAGCGGCGAAGCGCGAAGCCAAGCGCTGACCAGCTGTGGGTCGCAAAAAGAGTTGCCTGGGGCCAGCCTTTGGAAAGGGGGAGCGGCGAGATTTCACCATCGAAAATGGGCGTTTAGAATGGTTCAGAGTTGACTTCTGATTAGCGAAGTTGGAATATCATCAATGTAACTAGGGTTCATGGCAGATCTATCTGTAGGAAATGCCGGTTGTAGACGATCCTATTATGGGAGAAGACCACATTGTAGGGTCCTTTCAATTTGTGAGTTGTTCCGATACATTCTGAGACCAAAATCCAGAAACAGCGGCATGTTTGAATAATGCAATTTTTGGGAGTGGAGTTTTATGATATTGAGCCACAGCAATGTGATTGTTCAAGAATGTGAACCGGATCAATCTTGGCAATTTGTCATTGATTCTGGGGATGTACCACAACATGATGATCAACAACGATAAGGACCATCCGTATCAGAGCTAAGCAACATAGAACCCAAGAAAAGTGTGATCTCATACGATCTCATGTGATCTCCATAGGAAAATCCTATTCCAAACATGTCCAAGTATGGTGTTTCCACATTATGGACATTACAGAAAAACACCACAATGAACCCTCACGGAAAGAAAACAAACCAGTGAAAAGAATCTGAAAAATCCTGAATTTTCCAGGTGGTTCAGCCTAAAAACATCTCTGGTTGTTCCGCAGCGAAATTTCTGCCGCATCTGCCAGGATCTTCAAGACTGCTACGGGGGATTGCCTGCGATGCTTTGAAGGCGCCTAGAGACGGTGATAGATGGGTCAGTTGTGTTCCATGATGGATTTTTTTGGGATAGGATGGGATAGGAACATGGAACTTGATGGTCATTTATAGGGAATCATATGGGATTTACCCTAGGCTTAACTGAGATGGAGGAGGAAAACCAATGGTTTCCTGTTCGGAACATGATCTACAAATGGTGGGTTTTCAGGAGGGTAATCAGCCAAGAATTGTGATTGAAGCATCAAACATCTCATGAAACGTAGATATGTTGCATGATTATAATTACCAATGAATGATGGATGTGGGATGATATGGGGTTGGCCAAAAATGAAGGGATTCACCTCCAATTTTTGCAATTTTATTGGAGAACATTGTTTTTGCATGTTTTTTTTCCTAAACCATGAGTTTGTTGAGATATCCGATTTTCAATCAAAAAATCCTGGGGAGCGAAATGGTTGGGGTTCCCGCTGATTCATATGGAAGGGGTTGACTTAACAAGAATTTCGTTTTTGCGGGTGTCAACGGATTTCCGGCAAAGGGATAGCCCGTCATCCAATTTTTGCAAGTTTGACAGCATACAAACTCACAACTCAAGTACCCGCAAGAAACGGGATGATTTGTACTTGTCACTAGTGGTCTCTTGGGTTTTAAATTTTGACCCACTCCAACATGGCTATGGATCTATACCTTTAATCATTGGATTGGTTGAAGGGAAAATTGGAACCGGAAAGCCCTTTCGATTTCATAGGAAAATCCCATGGGTTTCCGGTTAAGATTTTCCCTTCAACCAATCCAGTGATATAATTACATGTTAATTACATGGGTATGGCTCAAAATTATTAACCCTATAATTGGGTGGTTTATGTTAATCTCCCATGAAAAATGACAATTTTTGGTACCGTAATTTTGAGCCATAGCCACATGTTGAAGATCCAGTATTACCAGCTACTTTGATGTGAACCACAGCATAAAATCCATAGATTTTAAGGCCCATGCGCACATCGTTTTTCCCCTGTTTTACCATGCCAAAAGCTGATGATATCGAACATGATATCCCACATCTCCTTAAAATATGGTATCCCATTCTTAATCGGATATCATTGCAATATATTTCATGGTATCCCATTCTTCCCACATATCAATGGGAATATCATCCAATAGATTACCATTATTGCTGGGATATACCCTGTGGTTATTTCACATAGCCATGGAATAGCTGGCTAATTTTGGATGATTTTCCCATCTATAAACCTCCATTTATAGGGGATTTTCCATGGCTACGTTAAATAACTAGAGGGTATATGATACAGTATCCCCACTAATATTCCCCCTGGAGATGCCAAAACAGGTCACGGCGAACACGTCTATGTGGCCGTGTTCTCGCCTACCTTCCAAAAGGCCGACTGAAGTCCCTGGCGGGATTTGGGATTCTAAAATACAATGAGGTGCCAGAAATGGGAATTTTAGCTTTGAAAAATATGAAATATATCTGATAACTTCTGATAAATGTTGGTTGAGTGGTGATTTGAAGGGTGATTTGACCAGGATTGCTAGTAAATTTAATTTACATGTATTGGTTGTTGACCATAGGGATTTCTGAGGATGATGCTATTGTAATTTATTTGGGGGGGGCTATGATTATTTGAAAACCCCTGCTACTACGTAATGTCTTGGGGATTATTAATTGTATCCTGATCCTTGCTATTAATGATCCCATTCGAAAATCTTCCTGTTGATACGGCCCATGATTCACGGGATAGGGCTAGGGTCAGGATGTTGGGTAGAACCGTGAGTAGCTTGCAGATGATGTCTTGAATTGAATGACCCGAAGATTCCCCGAAAAGTAAACAAAGATATGGAGGTTTCATGAGGTTTCCTAAAGTTGGGCTATCCCTAAATCATCCATGTTAATAGGTTTTTTCCATGGTAAACCATCCAGCTATTGGAGATCCCGCATTCATGAAAACCTATATATATACATACATACAAAGCAATCATGATGGATCCAAGTAGCTTCTCAGGAAGTATAGGAAGTGTTTGGACCCACAAGAAATGGTTCAATCTCGTATTTTGCAGCCAGTCCCGGTCAAATGGGTAGGGTCATTCTTCAAGTAATTCTTACCATACATGGGGAATGAGGGGGATATATGATGTGTTAAACACAGTAAAAAACCATTAAAAAAAAACATCAGAGATATCATAGACTCATAGAGTCTCATAGATATGATGTGTTTTAGTTTGGTTCCAACCAAAGTAACAGTGTTGGTGCACCCATCCAACTGTTCACATATGTTCAGCACCGTTAAATTCCAAGGGAAACTCCGGTCGGTCTGTGACACGAAGTTATCTAACAATGTCAAACAATGTCAAACATATATCATGATATATTCAATATATTCCGATATACCAGATATGTCCTGCATATTCACCATAATTCACACTTGAACTAGAGACAATCAACTAACTTTGCGAACTCCCAAACAACTAATGATGTATGCAAGGTGATTCGATATTTCCCATTGATGAATCCACACGAATTGGGGAATCGTTGTTGGTTTTGGTTCGGCCCACGCAGATCCAGCCGCAGTGTGCCCCATGGGCACCAACTTGCCAAATTCGTAGCTCTGGCCCCATCAACCAATCTATAAGTGATTCATAATATGAAGGTTTCCTAAAATGGAGGTACCAAAAAATTGATGGTTTATTAATGGAAAATCCGGATTGAAAATGGATGATTTGGGGGTACCCCTATTTTAGGAAACCTCCATATACTATATAATATACCAATAGATATACCCTCTGGCAACAGTTCGACCCTGAGAATAGTGATTTTTTGAGGAAACGAAAATCTTCCAATTCCGATTAATGCCAGGGTCGTCATGTTAATTTTCCAGATGGTAATAGATGTCCTATTTACAGAATATTGTAGTATGTTCTATATATTTTTTCCACCCAGCACACTGAAGCAGTAACGCTGCGGCTGAATGCTCTATTATATATATATATACCAATATCTCTATAGGACATATGATATACATTGACCGACCCCTCTATTCTTGCCCGCAGCACGTGACGCCCTCCAGGTACTTCACTATATATACACGTTCATATGATTTGTTCAGGGTTTGTTTAGGGTTCATTCAGGGTTTCTTCAAGGTTGATTTAGGGTTTTTCCTAGGGTTTTCTAGGTTTTCTTTAGGGTTTATCTAACAGTGTTTAAAACAGCGAAATGGGCACAGCCGATTCCCCGCAGAGGGTCAACAATCACGTGGTCCACGAAGCCACGTGAACCACATCAAGTTATATAAATCATCTCAGCATGTTCGAAGTCCACAAAGTACTGTAAGGGTCAGCAAAGATGAGATTCCCGACAATCATCCCAAAAGAGTTGCAGGCATAGCATAAGTGCTGGCCATATTTTCCAGCCAGAAGGACATCATTGGTTCGAGCCATCCGCCATCCGCAGGTCCTCACAGGCTCTGAAGATTGCACTGCCAAGATCTTCGACCTCTGATGGCAGCTGGTGGAATTTCACGCGTTCAAAATGGTGGAATGATAAATGGATATACCCATCTTTAACCATGGAACAAATGGTATAATGTGGTACACCCACAAATAAACCATCCCCAAAATTACCATTCTTATGGGTGCGATCTCAACCATCCCAAAATGAACACTTTATTATTGGGTTTACCGCATGAAGAACAGGCACAATTGGGATAGAATGGAATATAACGGAATATAATGGAATATAGTCGCATATAATGGAATCTAGTGGAATAGAATGGAATATAGAATAGATAGCCAGCACACACCAGCACTATGATTCGGGTTTGCCCAAACACGGGCTGTATATTCCCCCGTTATGGCAATATATGGCAATCTTTATTTAAACAAATGATGGATTTACGGGTTTCCGAATTTGGGGCAAATTCAAATGAAGCATGTTTGGCTGATCAATTCCCAGAATTGGAAAGCATTGGATGAAGACGTTCCCATCATTGGACCCCATTTGTTCTTGACATCACAGGGATGATACCACTACATGACTGAGAGGCCGGGTAAGACCTTGGCTTTATACATCCTGGTGCCTGTATCGCAGTTTGATCTAAGGTCAGCAGGTCATTGAGGATTGACTCAGCTGGTAAACACCCAGGAAAATGCTGCTTCGATGTTTCATTGCAATGTTGGGGAAACCACGAGTTTGGAAATCCCTAAGAAGACCCCAACTGTTTGGATGATCACTGCCTGAGCCTTGGCCGAGATCCACAGTGGCTGCAGATGTTCCACCAGTCGTGCCAAGCGGTGCGTTTCACCTTTTTTCGTTTCACCGAGGCTAGTTGCTCGTGCAGGAAACTGCTGCAAGGGACACGTGAGAAGGCCAAAGTGTGAGAGCACAAAATGAGATTAAGTATGTCTAAGTCCGCGAGGATTTATTATCATTTATTACCATTATACAAAATGGGGTTGATATGATGATTGACTAATATTGAGTAAATTACGGGGGTATTGGAATTCTCACCTATTGGAGTCACCTTGAAGTTGGTTTTAAGAAAAATGACTCAAAACCTTGGATCCTTGCCTGTGTTGTCAAGACTACTCACTCTGAGCAGTTCCGGAATTCCCTGGGTGCCAATTTCAGGTGTTTGCCGCTATGACTTGGAAAGATGAGATCACCGATACTGTATGCTGTTGCAGGTTTGAAATTTGGTGTGTGAAAATTTGAATATCCCCAGGAGGACACCCATTGAAAAACCGGATGGGGACAACTTCATTCTGGGATGTCAAATTTAAGACCCTGCAAACCACCCAAGCCAGCCCAAGCATTCCATGAATCATTGGATTGGGTTAACGGAAAATTTACAGGAAACCTCTATATTTCATGGTAAAATCCATGGTTTCCGGTTAAGATTTTCCCTTCAACCAATCCAATGAATTAAGCTACAGTAACCATGACTAGAGGTCGTAAGCAACATCATCCCCAATAGGAAGATCTCCAATTCCAGAAGCCCAAATTGGTTGGGTTTTAACCAGTTTGTTTGTTAAACCCTAATGTAGGACGGTGATCCAGCATATTTTGGATAGCTTTCTGATAAAAAAAAAAACACTGATGAAAACCAGAATCAAACTATGATCATCCACCATTTCACTGGTGAAGTCCCACATGTTTATTGGGACCAGATTTTACACTTTAAGTCTAAGGGCATCAAACTTTGACCTTGTAAAGCTGTTGGCTGCGGTGCCTCCTGTTTTTGTTTGGTATTTTCTATGGGAAGCGTTGCCATGGAAAGGGACATCTCTTCTTTTATACCCCTAGCAAGCCGCAGCAAGATGTTCAAAACGAGAACATTTAAACATTTACCACATTTTGCCACTATATAATATTAGATTGTCAAACTGGATTTACCACTTTTCTGCATCCTTTTGGTGCCAGCAAATTGCCACATGTGGCCAAAACCCTGGGTGAATTGCCTAGTGAAACTGGGGTGGTCATCGATTTTCATGACGACCATCATGGGTCATCAATCCATTTGTGGATTTATAATGTGTTACACATGATACATATGTATGAATACATTATGAAATCCTATGAAAGTGGATTGATGACCAGGAATGTGTTTGTTTATTTGCTTGTGTGTGTGTGTGATTTCAACAATTATGATATATTTTACATGATTTTACCATAAATGGGTTGTACGGACCATCAAAATGTGGGTGGTTGATGACATTGCCTTACTAACATATCATTAGATCATCAGACTAAACATTGAATCCGATTCATTACCCTATATATCGTATTGCTAGTATATACCTTCCATATTCCCGTTTTAGATCCCATGTTATATCCCATTTCAAATCCCATTCATGGTTGCTTACATAACCCCTTCATCCCATGTGACCAGGACACACACACACACATATTCTGTCCGATCAGCCGTAAAGATCCCAAGGGATCCTGGAATCTGGTCGATCTGGACCGACCTTTGGGACTCTCCAAGAAATTCCGAAGGGGAAACACGGAATAGATTGAAGAAGTGAACAGGAATCTTTGAGGAATAAATCTGAATATATAAATGAATAGAAAGATTGAAATCTGGCCTGGGGTTGAAAATGTTCGAAGTGATGGAAACTGCTTCCAAGGTTTCCAACCTTGGATGATCCCCATTGAGGAGATTTTTCAGGGCTGGATCTACGCACCAAATAGTTCAACATAGTTCAACAAATGCCACAGATTGTGGCTTTAGCATGTTTCAACATGTGGGTTTGTTTGGAAATGGGGTACCTTTGCTTTTAATCCTCTATGACATGCCAGAAGAGATCCCAGCTGAACGCTTTAGCACCACTCACATCCCAGAGCCATGATAGCCATGTCGGATGATTGAGGCGCAGCTGAGACGTGGTGGGTTTGCTGAGGTAAAGGTCGGTTGAAGTATTTGATACATTTGGATGGTCCTGGTTCAGGATGTGGGTGGTTTTCAGTGTCTACCATGCCTACCGTAGGTACAGTGTATATAAATGTATATCATCTTAATGTATATCCTGTAGATCCTCCTACTAAAGATGATATCGCATTGCATCTTTCATTTGCTATCTAATGTGCGGCAGTATGGCTCCAGGTTTTTTCAATGTGTTTCTCATGTCCAGCAGCGGCAACTAGGGGATGTCTTTCGCCAATGACACTGGAGTCTCCGATTCGATTGATCTCCATGTGCTGTGCCTAAACGGCGAAGGATGCACTTTGAGAGTTGGTCCCTGCACTTTGGGCCGGGAAGTGCGTCAGATGGTCTCAGAGCAGCTTCCATCAAAGAGAGGTACGACTCTTGTCCTGCACTATCATGCTTCGCCTCTGATGCTTCACCAAACACTACAAGGGCAGGGTATCAAGGACAAGACTGCGACGCTGTCCTGCACTTATGTTCCAGTCGATTTATATGCTGCGTGGTGCTTTGCTAGGGGATTGCCAGTCTTGGAGGGAAAGTTTGCAGTCGAAGGGGTGACGTCTTTGGCGGGTACAGTATCTAGTGAATGTTTGTACAATCTTCCTGGTAGCCTTGAAAGGCTGATGTTTGATTTGAATTTCAACCAAAGCCTGGAGCAAGTGAAGCTACCACTCAGTTTGCAAAGTTTGACTTTTGGTGCAAAGTTTAACAAGAGTTTGGAACGTGTGATCTTGCCATATAATTTGCTAAGCTTGAATTTTGGCCGTGACTTCAACCAGAGCCTCGAACGAGTCACTTTGCCAAGCAATTTGCAAAAGTTGACTTTTGGTGACAAGTTTAACCAGAGCCTTGAACGGGTGATTTGGCCCACAGGTCTTTTGACCCTGTTCTTCGGACGAATGTTTAACTGTAGCCTTGAACGAGTGGCCTTACCGTGCAGTTTGCAAAACTTGGCGTTTGGTGAGAAGTACAACCAGAGCCTAGACTCAGTGAGCTTTCCAAGGGGTCTGCAAAGCTTGACCCTTGGCGTTTTAGTTAATCAGGATATTGATGACATGATTTTTCCTAGCAGTCTAAGAAGTTTGACCCTTGCCGGCAAGTGTGGCAAAAGCCTTGAAGGAGCAACCTTGCCGGCAAGTCTGTTGAATTTGACATTTGGTTGCGGGTTCAACAAGAATCTTGAGCAAGTGATCCTGCCAAGCAATCTGCAAAGCTTAAATCTCGGTGATGAGTTTAACCGGAACCTTGAGCAAGTAATCCTTCCAAGTAGCCTGCAAAGTTTGACTTTTGGCCGTGCTTTCAACCACAGCCTTGAACACGTGACTTTGCCCAGCACCCTGGAATACTTGACATTTGGCCGTGATTTTAATCAAAGCCTTGCGCGAGTGAAGTTGCCAGACAATCTGACGAATTTGACATTTGGTGACATGTTTAACGAGCCCCTTGATAGAGTGATGCTTCCAAACACTTTGCAGAGTCTGACCTTTGGCTGTAGTTTCAACCGGAGTCTTGAACAAACCACATTGCCGAGCAAGCTGCAAAGTTTGACATTTGGTGACATGTTCAACCAGCCCCTTGACGGAGTGATGCTGCCAAGCAATCTCGAAAGCTTGACATTCGGCTGGGCGTTCAACCGGTGCTTGGAACAGGTGACATTGCCAAGTAGCTTGCAGAACTTGACATTCGGTTTCAATTTTGACCAAAGCTTGGATCGCGTGACCCTGCCCAATCTGCAAAGTTTGACGTTTGGCGAGAGGTTCAACCAGGGTCTTCAAGGTTTGACTCTTCCATCTACTCTGCAGAGCTTGACTTTTCAGGATGAGAACAGCTGGAGACTTGAGGGAGTGCGGTTGCCCCAATGCCTTCGATATCTAGCGCGCGGTGGCTTAGCAATAGGCAGTTTATAGTTGTTGTAGCCGTGGCTCCTTGTTCGAGATCAAGGTCTGTAGAAGTATGTCATTTGGTGGAAAAGGAACAACCCTTGAACAGACAGCCAGGACAGGTCTTGAGGGTTGCTCCATTCTGGACATCCATTATCACAGCATATCACAGCCATTATCAACAAGTCTCATAGGCTCATAGGCCATAAAGTTTGCCATGGATTTGCTCGCAGTCAACCAATAGAAGTACTCTGCCAAAAATTGGGCAAACCTTGGTTCAGTAAATGCGAATTGTTTTTAAAATCGTATTTGCTTTTATCTACATATAGATCACAAAGTAGCCAGCTACAAATCAAGCTTGGCAAAGAAGCGTTGGAAGCTGCTCTCACCGGATAGGCCTGACAAGGCTTGCAGCAGATTGCTGGTATCAAAATTGTGATGGATTTGGATGGATTCGGGATGTCTTGGGGATGGGTCAGCGGCCATCAGCCCCCTCTGGAAACAGGTTTGGTGTTTTTGTTGATGGAAAACGGGTGTGTCTGAAAATGGATGAAATGCGGTACACCATGGTAATCCAAAAGTTGTCATTTGTTAATAGGGAACATGGGTCTTTAACCGCCGATTTGTTGTTTTTTCCTGCTTTCAGACAAACCCCTGCGGCACCAGCAGATTGCACATCAAGCAACATTGAACCATATGGGAATGGGTGAATACCTATTTTAAAATGATTTTATGGATGAACATCCATTTGCCAGCCATTTTGTTGGTCAACAGAGTATCAGGCTGTTGACCCATGATAGTCAAATATTGAAAGTTATATAATGCAGTATACTGTTTGACATAATCTGTTTTACTGCAAGTCTAACGACTGGAAAGTGATACTTGAATATGATACATGATGGGGGTTCAATGTGCAAAGAATTGGTCAAATTGTGAAGTGTTCTTGGACAATCCGAGGACCAGCCAAACCGTCACTCAACAAAGGGGTGACATCCAGAATATATACAGTCGTAATATAAACATCAAATAAAATAAATTAATATGTGCGTTTTGTGTAGAAATGAATAAGTAATATATATATATATCAGTATCTAAAAAAAGCTTTTTGGTACTCAGGATTCTGCAGGTTTCACCAACATCCATCATCTCAGGATTTTTTGTCAATGTCCAGTCTTCTGAAAAGCCCTCTGACGATGTCAGTCTCACTCCAAAGGCTGCGCTCAGGGCCAGTGGTTCAATCACCAACAAACCATTCTTTCATTGGATTGGTTAATGGGAAAATTTACAGGAAACCCCTATATTTGATGGTGAAAACCATGGTTTCCTGTAGATTTTCACTTAAACCAATCCAATGATTCTTGGTTGCTAAAGAAATCACCGTTTTTTAAGATCGGAATGCAGCCGGCAAGAAACCGAGCAGAAGTGCTGCGGGAAACCGAGTGAATAACAAAAAACACTATATACGTTTGGTTCATTGATATTCTTTATGGAAACAAACAGACAAGTAGAACGGATAGGATTTTCCTCCGAAAAAATGGTCAGTCACAGCTCTGAAGTTTGGGCTTTACACCTCAAACATCAAGCCACAGCCTCCGCGCCAAGGAGGTCATTTCTCGTGTGGCTTAGGCAGCTGGGTTCGATCAGCAGGGATGCTGGAAAAATCATATGGTGATTTTGCCATGACATATGTAGCGTTTCACTACAAACATTGGGATCATATGCGGAAATGATGGTGGATGGATTGTTGCTGATGTATGGTTTTGTCATCAAAGAAGAAACAGGGATCATCATAATCTGAATGGTGGTTTCAAATAGTTAATAGTTTCAAACATGCACCGTAGAGATGGGATGAAAATGACCCAAAAACTAATGCTAATATTTTTCAGGGGGTTGACCCACCAACCAGTAATAGTCCCAGAACATGATGATTCAATCAGCAAGTATGGTGATATCAAGTCCCCCTCGTGTGGAAAAAGTATTGATCCATCGTTGTGCCACGGGAGGGTAACTGGTTTTACCCGTGGCTTAAACTTGGTTCTCAGCAGTTGAAATAATTGATGAATCGCAAAAGGGCTTTGCAGGGCCACATTGAGGAATGTGTGTTTGTCACCCCCAATGTGTCGGGGAGATGTGCAATGAACTAATCAGCACATGGAATTCTAACCATGCAGCGGGATATAATATAGGTGATATACCTTGAGTATCACTAGCTAAGCTGGGGGAAAAAAACACGGCAAAATGGCAAATGGTTGGTTTTGCAGACCAATGGATGGGGATTTAACCATCCATAAATGTGGGCACAGCCAGCAACAACGGTAGTTTCAATATGATTTATTCAGGACATGAAAAGGTAAACCTTGGTAGATGTTAGTTTGTTTTTTTTGCAGGATATGTAAGAATAGGGTCAGAGATTGATGTTGTTTGGCGTCGAGAGGATCATCATCATCATCATCATCATCATCATCATCCGCAAAGCCTGACACCCCACCTACACGGGTTGACCTACCATTTAAGAGCTACTGTCGATTTATAAGATGAATAAATGACTTTAAATGCCCTTACAGTAGTTGTTTTGGGCAATTGACGGTGCCTTTGCCTAAGCAGAGGATTTGCGACGTGACGGGTGGTTGCTGCAATGGGTTCATGAACATGGGCAATTGCACGCTGGATTTTTTTTGCAGAACAAAAATATACTTCTAGGAAGACCATGGACATTTGACATGGGTATTTCAGCTGTCGTTACAGTTTTCCCTGATTCCCTCATATTTTTTCCTGTAGCAACAAACCCAGGGTGTTGCAGTGGTTTCATGTTTTTTTTCCACAGTGCCCTTTTCCGGGATTGATTGTCAAACCGCTTTCTCTTGAAGCATTGTGGCTCCACACTTTACTTGAACAGACAAATATACCAATGTCCAGCAATGCTGCTGTTGGCTATGTGCCATCGACCAATGTTTTCGACCTGATTGATCTCCACGTGCTCTGCCTCAGTGGTGATGGGTGCGTTTTTAATGTAGGTCCTTCCACTCTGGGACGGGAAGTGCGCGAGATGGTTTCCGAGCAACTTCCACCGAAGAGGGGCACAACCCTTGTTCTCCACTATTTTGCTCTGCCGCTGATCCTTGACAAAACATTGCGAGAGCAAGGCATTGAGGGGAGGACTGCAACACTGTCCTGCACTTTCATCCCGGTAGATCTATGTGCTGCATGGTGTTATGCCAAAGGATTCTCAGTCCCCACAGAAGAGCTTGCCTTCGAAGGAGTGACGCAGATGTCAGGTATTGCATCCAATGAGTGTTTGCACTATCTCCCCCGAAGCCTTGAAAATTTGACTCTTGGGAATGATCTCAACCAAAGCCTGGAACAAGTGACATTGCCGCGCCATTTGCAACACTTGACATTTGGTCGGGCGTTTAACCAAAGTCTAGAACATGTAACGTTGCCAAGCAATCTGCAAAGCTTGACATTTGGTCGAGCGTTTAACCAAAGTCTTGAAAACGTGAACTTGCCAAGCAGTCTGAAAAGCTTGACATTTGGTGATGACTTTAACCAGAGCCTTGCACGCGTCACTCTGCCAAGCAATTTGCAAAATTTGACATTTGGTTTCGATTTTGACCACAGCTTGGAATACATTAGTTTGCCAAGCAAACTGCAGAGTTTGACTTTCGGAGATGGTTTTAACAGGAGTGTTGAGCACATGACCTTTCCAAGCAACCTGCAAAGTTTGACTTTTGGAGAGTTCTTCAACGACAGAAGCTTGGAGCGAGTAATCTTACCAAGCAGTCTGAAAAGCTTGACATTTGGTGATTGTTTCAACCGGAGCCTAAAAAGGGTGACATTCCCAAGCAACTTGCTGAGTTTGACTTTTGGTGAGTCCTTTCACCAAAACCTTGAAGGAGTGACTTTTCCAAGAAATCTCCAAAGCTTGGCTCTTGGTGGGATGTGCTTGCAGAGTCTTAACAATGTGGTTTTTCCAAACAATTTGCAAACTTTGGCACTTGGTGACTATTTTGACATGTCCTTGGAGCGGGTGACCTTTCCAAACACCCTGAAGAGTTTGACGTTGGGTGAGAATTTTAACCAGAGCCTTGAACGAGTGACCTTCCCACCCAATCTGCAACACTTGACGATTGGCAAGATGTTTGGGAAGGGTCTGGACCGCGTGACCTTGCCGGCCAGTCTGCAAAGTTTGACGTTCGATTCTTACATTCATCAGAGATTGGATCATGTGACTTTGCCAAGCAATCTTCAGAGTCTCTTCGTAGGCCGTGATTACGACAATTTTGAACAGGCCGTTTTGCCAGGAAGTCTGAAGAGTTTGAAGTTTCGTGAAGAATTCAACGACAGCCTTGAACGAGTGACCTTGCCAAGCAACCTACAAGACTTGGCTTTTGGCTGTGATTTCAATCAGAGCCTTGAGCGAGTGACGCTGCCAAGCAGTCTGCAAAGTTTGGTTTTTGGCCGTGATTTCAATCAGAGCCTTCAGCGAGTGATGTTGCCAAGCAGTCTGCAAAGTTTGACTTTTGGTGATGCGTACAACCAGAGCCTTGAGCAAGTGACTTTGCCAAGCAGCCTGCAAAACTTGGCTTTTGGCCATGATTTCAATCAGAGCCTTGAGCGAGTGACGCTGCCAAGCTGTTTGCAAAGTTTGACTCTGGGTGAGGAGTACAACCAGAGCCTTGAGCAAGTGACGTTGCCAGACAGTCTTCATACTCTCATTTGCAATTCGGTAAAGGTGAGCAGGCTGTGACTTGCAGCTTGCATTTTGCAATAAGGATTTGCAGAAAGTGATGGCCTGCAACCAGGCGGCTGCACAATGAACAACAATCTTAGGATCCCAGTCATGTCCGGGATAGGTCCCTGGATCAAATTTGCCTCAGGCAAGGGCTTTTCACAAAGCCAGTGGCAGGATCCTTTGCTTGTCTTGGACAGGTACAGTGTATATTACAATGCAGACAAGATTTCAAAAAAATATAGAGCCTGGATCAACTCGAGTTGCAGGATTCTGTCATCTGATGCATTTTGGACATTTGCCTTCAATTTGTTTGGGTGCTAATGACAACATGCCATGTTGAATACTGGTGCCTTTGAAATCTTGTTTCAAGTCACGCCGGTGTCATGAGATTAAAGACAGCTATAGTCATGGCGCGGTTGTTTGTTCAGGCTGCCCATGGTGTTTTGAAAAGCGGTTCATGACAGCAAATGCTTCTGTTTCTTGTCCTCACGCGTGTCCTGCAAATTTGACCCCCCCCAACAACGGTGACCCTCCCAGTAATCACCGACAACCGGAAATTTTCAGGGTCACCTTTGGGGGGAGCTTGGGCGAATCATATGTTGTTCAAAACAAACTATTGATCATATTGATCCGGACATATTCAATAGTCATCAATAGTCCTGATCATCTACTTTGTGAGATAATTTGAGACGTAAACTTGCCCACATTATCCTTGGATACAAATCGGAGAGAAACCCTTTGAACAGCTGGCAGTTTCAAATAATGTGGTAAACCCAATCATAAACCATCCCCTAAATCACCGTGAATGGGTAGTATAAACATGTATAAATAACAGTCCCCAAATGGCCCGATGGTAGGTTGATTGTTGGGTTTCCCGCACCAAGTTTTTCTGTCCATCCCTCAAATACATATACAGCCCTGAAGCTCTGATCAGGTCAGGCTGCCGCGGTGGAAATTCGACCCCAAATGGGAAGCTTAGTCTTGGTACAACATGTTTCGAACGTGTTTCAAAGCATTGATTTTGAGAGTTGAAAGAAATTAGATGTTACATGATGTTACTATATTATCAGCAGTTTGTGAAAGCTGTTTCACTATCATAGTTTCACGGAGTGATCCTGCAGGAAATTGCTGCAAGGGTCGGTAACAAGGCTGCAGGCTTGAGAGCAAACACATGGCATTGCGACAAGGTTTTCCAGGTAGACTTTGAGTAAAGTAAACCACAAGACTCAATAATATCAATAATCACATGTGCATCTTTTGAGCGATGGGGCTACAAGACCAACAAAAAGAAGAAAAGAACCTTGAGTCTAGGGCCTGTTGAAATTGGAAGGGGGCCAGTCAGCCACGTTGATTATGTCAAATCCTTGAAGTGGTGTTTTCAGCGATGTGCTGCTATATGTCCGCATATATCCATCATTATCCATCCATGTATGAAGGGAAACTCCTGAAGAATGATTGTCATCGTACCAAAGATCAAAGTCCAAAAAAAACAAGGGGGTTAGTTAAATAACCAACCAAGTGGGGATGATAATCAATAAGCGCAAAGGTGTTTGTGGAGGATTTCATCCCCAAAAAGAGATTACAAGAAAACCTGGTATTTTAAATTTGTCAGTGAAGTTGGGATGGGAGCAGGGAATATGGGTCTGTCATGGTATGTCACAAGGCGAGGGATATCATGAAAAGAAAAGGGGTCCAATCCCCCAAAAGATCAAACCAGAGATCAACAAATACCGAACTGAAGTTACATTATGTCGTTTGAACTTTTCGATTGTTGGGGACACATGAGACACCAAGCTCGGGCATGCGTTTTTTTGTTTTATAAAGCACTGGTGGTTTGTATGTGCTACAAGTGTGGCAGGAATTCTGTCAGCAGGGCCTTTGTGTTTTGCGATTTCCGCAGCTGCTTAAGTTCATGGCAAAAGATGGCTGAAACTTTCAACAGCTGCAACGCAGACAAAATCCCACCACCTTTGCCCAAAAAGAACCATTCAGCATAGTTATATGAGACACTTTGGGTTTGTCACAAAATGGAGGATGCCCTGATTTGAGACCTTTTTACTGGTCGAATCTGATTTTCCAGACCATATTTTTTGGACCAATTCAATTCCCAATTTGGAGATCCCACTGTGTTGGCTTTGATTCATTTACTATCATTTACTGTACTTAATTGATTCTCGACTTCAGGGCTGACAGGATGAAACCATGATGATGTTCTATCTTCTGGATTTGGAACATGATGCACAAGTAGTATATTTGTTCTTTGTTTTCTGTTCTGACATTGCCTGAAATTGCCATCATGATGACCCCCATTGTCTTCAGGCTCCCTCCCTATTTGGGGTAGACGATGTATTCCTCTGACTGTCATCCAGGCTAAAACCACCCAGCAGAGCACCCACTTTTCGTGTCCTTGCCATGTCAGCAACTTTGGATGACTCCTCAGGCAGCATATTTTTTCCGTGCCTGCTGCGAAAGGGGCTGAGATTGTTTTTCTTAATGTAGCTTCTGCGAATCAAATATGGCTGGCTGGAAAACCCTGAAACATATCAATTTGTAGGTGATGTTCCCCAGTCTGTTGCTTCAAAAACCTGAATTTCCCATTGCCATGTTCTATGTACCAGAGGGTATAACTTGGTCGATAGCCCAAGGACTTTGGGGCCACAGCCGATGGGAAATCCAGGTCACACATCACACGATTGGCGGGCCAACCATCAGCAAGACATTCCAGGTAGATCTGTGAGGTGTTGTTGAAACATGTTGAAACAATGGGGAAGGTGGAAGTATCCAATAAAGAGAAAACACTACATGAAGAACCCAGGGTCCCAGTTTGTTTTCAGTTCTATGTTCGTTTTCTGGTGGGTTGAACTTAGTGGTTCGCGGTTTCATTGAAGTCCTCAAAATATGTACAGCAGTATATGTAAGCTAGACCATGCTCATCTATTTATAGTTGTCAGTTGTGCATTGAGGGTTGAATCAGACTCAGTTGACTGGCAAAGACTTGAGAGAGTGGCATAGCTTGCAGGCCGCTTGGAAGATAGTGATATGGCGGCCAAGATCGAAATGTGTTATCGATTCCAAGTACATTTTGGGAATCACAATGCTTGGATGTTTCCTGAGTTTGCTTTTGATGCTGTTTACCCTCTGGTAAACTAACATAACTATGGAAAATCACCATTTTAAATGGGAAAATCAACTATAAATTGCCATTTTCAATAGCTATGTTAGTTTACCAGAGGGTAAATGTTTTGCAATCCTCTCCATATGATCTCAAATATCTATCGCACTGATTCACCCTTTTTGCAGCATTCCACGCATTGCGGAGGCAGCTTCTTTTCAGAAAGAAGGTGTGGCCGGTCATGGGATGCCATGACTGGGAGAATTTCAGGGAACCGTCAGTCGTTGGATGGTTGTAATCATCAAAGATTATTGCCTTATATTGCCTATTTCATTTTTTGCAAACAGGAATCCATTAGATTTGGATGGGAACGCAATGCTTCTTCTCAGGAATTCACTGGAACCCTGATGTATTTGGATGATCCTTGCATCCAGCATGTCCCACTTGAATGTGTATCTCAGTTGGCATGTGGCTGGTTAACAACAACAATGGTTGCAGCACAATCAGCCCAGTAGACCAATGGAGGTTGCTAGTTGGTGGCTACTTGAACGGTCGACAAAGCTTCATTTGGTGAAATTCAAATATCCCAACATAAATTCATTGATATATGTATGTGACATAACTGTATGTGTTGTTCCATCAGCCATCAGATATAACTTATTATATGCATGTCAATAAGATTCAATAAACACCAATAAAGGGATTGATCCATTTCCATCCCAATATGGTTGAGCCCGTACAAATTTGGTTCATTAAGGATATCGGCCAAATTTGGTCAATTTATTTTTTGTATTTCCCTGTTCATGCGACGATCGCAACCAATGTGGTACCATCCCAATCATCCCAGTTACCCTCTGGTAAACTAACATAGCTATGGAAAATCACAATTCTTAATGGGAAAATCCACTATTTCTATGGCCATTTTCAATAGCTATGTTAGTTCACCAGAGGGTAGTTTCACCTCTTTTGACTAGTTCGATATATCTACCTTAGCCCCCAACAGTCAAACAGTGAAATAAATCAAGTTTGCGAAGGAACTGGGGCACCAACACCACTTTGATGCGTCTTCAAATTTGGTTTCCCCAGGCAACGCATTATATTTCCACTTACCAAGCCATGCATTGCTATGATAATCCCCATGAATCCCCATCATCGATCCCATCGATCCTGATTCAACCCTATTATATCCGAATTGTATCATCAGTAATCCCATGTTGTATGATTTGCCTCATCTCAAATCCAAGCAAGGAAGTGTGTGCCCAGATGTGTGCATCTTTTTTTTGCTCTTTCCGAATGGATGTAAGAGTGGTTCTACCGCTTTGGTTGGTCCGAAGTTGCAGGTCAGTAGCCTCCTTTCTTTTGCGGAGTTTGTCCGAGAAAGGGACAAATGTCAAGTCCTCAGACCACTGGATGCCTTCTGACCCAGACTCTATTCAGGCCAAAGCGAGCCGTCGACGCACCCTATCCTGAATGAGGGCCACTTCGGCAACACGAACCGGTCATGGGACCGCGGGACCATCGAGCTCCTTCGTTCTTGTCGCATGCTGGGCTGCATTGAGCTGCAGTTGAAGCTCATAATGCTCCACCGTTTGCTGGGCTCGCCATCAAATGTCGAGAAGCGAGGAGATCTTGGTGGCTGAGGGATGTTGAGGGCTTGGATGGACTTGGAACTGTAAGTCTAGGAGGTTTCTTTTTGGGAATCGCGTCTATCAATGATTTCCGCTCTCGCTCTCACATGCTATCAACCCGAATTGTATCATCAGTAATCCCCATTTATTGCTATAACTATTCCAACAGAAAACATGCTATGATATCAACCAGTAGAAACCACGAATAAGTGGGTCAGAGTTCACCATAGTGGTGGGGGTGATGTCCCAACTTATGGAAGTGACAATCCCATAGTTGCAACCATTAAACTAATCCCAGTCCTGAACCCCCAAGTAATATTGTTGGTGAAATATACCATCAAATTCCCATGAAATGATATATCATCCCCATTAATATCATGGTTTCCCACTGTTTTCATTATCCAGGTAGGTTCTCTATCCCATCATATCCCCTGAAATCCCTGAATTTGGCATATATTTATCCATATACCCTCTGGTTATTTAACATAGCCATGGAGAATCACCATCTTGAATAGGTAAATCACCATTTTTATCCTCTATAGATGGGCCATGGCTTCCATGGCGAACTGTTGAATAACCAGAGAGCAAATGGAAAATCCCCCATTTATAGATGATTTTTCCCATTGAAACCTCCATTTATAGGGCATTTCCAATTGCAACGTTTGATTACCAGAGGGTATCATTGTTTCTCCATTCCCATATCGTTGGGGATCATCCCTTCAAGTAGAACCCACAGGCATCCCGAGATCGCGGAACTGGACCCGGAAGAACGACTGGACAAGGCGCCAGGTTGAAGCCACCGGCGCCGAGTTGGACGGGGCCCTGGGATTGCTTGGGGGATCACCCTACTTAGTAAGTGGTTAGCAACTAAGGTTAGTCAAGCCATGTATAAATGGGAGAATCCAAAAATCGGGGACTTACCAGGGTTATTGATCACTTTCTAAGTGGGATGATCCTCCAAGTAAGTGGTTAGTAAGTTGGTTATACTTCATGATCTAGCCACTTATAGACCAGTTCCTGATAAGTTAACGAATTTCAGGGCCCATCTAAGTAGGTGACCGGTTTGGGCGTTGGACCAAATGTGAAGGTGTTTTAACCCAGCAATATCATGGATTTCACATGTTGTTTGGCTGACTAAAGATTATAGTTTTTGCTCATGAGAAGGTGATGTATCTCTTTAGAAAACTGTGTCTTTACCCATCAATATGGGGATGTCACCAAAGTAATGGGATTGGTGAATGTCCCTTTTGGGAACATTGGCAGGTGGCATATGCTGGCCATGTCTCGGAGTGGTGTTTGTATCAACGAATCCAAACAGTACACTTCAAGTTTCAAGTTGGTTCACTAAGCGATCATGATTACAATTATATACAATCACCTTAAATCCTACTTAGGCTTGTTATAAATCAACTTAGCTAACTACGGGGCACAATCTTGCAACCTGTGGAAGTATATAAGTGAATGACAATGAATTACAACGACCTCACTACGACATGATTCGTCATGCCAAAGCGCACCATGGTGCCTGCGACTTTTTGGGTCTCTTGGCTCCCCACTGCCCAATGGCACCCTTGTGAACTACAATGAAGCCCTCTCTTGACCAATATATACCCCGTGAGATAGAGGTATAGTCGTATGGTGGGTATAGGTCACTTGTCACAAGCTTGAGTATATAACCTGGTTTGCCACCAGTTCCAAGTTTCTGACCTTTCTCAAGATGTCAAAAATCACGCTTAGTCAATTCTTAGTTGCCAAGTTGTAAGCACAGTTAATGTGTGTAGCAGTACTCTTCAACAGTGCAAATTTGGTGGTGGTTGGTTTCAAGTTTCAACCATTTCTTCAAATCTCTTCAATATTTTCCCATAAGAATTGGATGCTGCCCCTGATCCACCACTTCTTTCGGGCAAAAGCGGCGTCCGTGGCCTGGCGCGATGCAATGCAAGAACCTTGGTACATCCAAGCGCTACATGATCTCTCTCAACGTGGAGAAATGGTGAATGAATGACAGGATTATGCCAGTGAAAGAGGTGGACCACCAAACCGGTGGCTCCTCATTTTGGTGCTCGTGGTTCTCACAAGGCGATTAGCTGTCGGGCCAACCTTTTGCATTCGCGTACAGCTCGTACAGCATGTGTGTGTTCGTAGTTGTTGCTGCTTGTACCATCTCAGAGGATGAAGCAACCCTCACCTGGCAGCCTGGCAGGTGGGGAATCAATGGCACGAACAGCTGCACATAACAGAAGGAAATGAACCTCAGGTCATCCTTTTTCAGCTGCACCAACAGCCAACAGCACAAAGCAAATCCACGGAACGGATGTCAAGTCGAGCTCGGACAGATGATTTCTCCACGTGTCATCATATACCCTCCGGTGTCATCAAACGTGGCAAGCTGGGAAATCCCCGCACTAGATGGAGGTTTGTGGCTGGGAAAATCCCCAATCAATGGTGGATTTTCCATTGCCATGTTTGATTACCAGAGGGTACAATTTTGGGATGTAACCACACTTGCAAAGGGGTAAGCCTGTGTTGGAGACGCAAACACAAGTACCTTGTTGCTAAATCTAGGTGGCCATGGGTGGCTAGATTTTATTAGAATACCGGGAGTCGCAAAATGTGGATTGAAACCATCAAATATTGGCATTGAATTAAAGACTTGTTTCTGACATGTGAATCCAATGAATCAAATTCATACCGTAAAGGGCCAACACGATTTCGATTGGATTAGATCCAAGCACACCAAGCCAGCGTTTTAAATATTTGACCATACCAACTCATACCATACCATACCCCGTTGTTTTTATTCTGGGAACCCCAGCTAACAAGAAACATGGTTTTTGAGATTTGACAATCCTCCACCTACCTCCACTCCAAATGCAGGTGCGGCAGTGGGCCTTGTCCTTGTCGTTGCCACGGCTGGCACGAGGAGCTTGGCCGGGAAACGGTGGAGCTGGTGGGGAAATGGCGACGTTCACTCGGTGGCTCACACCAGTTAGATCCAGTGAATGGGTTGGGGATGGTTGGGGCTTACTTCATCTATAATCGGGGTTAGAACCCCTGTAGGGGCATGAGCCGCAAAGCACAGTGTTTGGAACAGTTCTACATGGTTTGAGGATCACCTATGATGACTATGAGTCGAATCATTAGTTGGGTACCCAAAGTATTTCTGGGGGGGAAATCATCAGTTGCCGTTCCGGGGTCTCTACCCAAAGCGCCCCGGCTGCAAGGAGAACTTGGAAGTTCCATCCTGAATTTGCCGCCGCTGCCTTTGAGGTTTCGTCCTTTTCCCACTGGTTCATTGATGAAGGGGACACCACTTTCAACAACCAATAGGCAAGTGACTATACGTTGTGTGCCAAAGCGGCCCCTTTATTTTCACCAAAAGACAATATTGCCTGGAACGATTTTGTTTAATCACGGTGAGGGTAGTTTTTCTTAGATATAAACTGGCAGGTGGATTCAGTTTGCTGTTTCCTTTTCCATTCCTAAGATGGTATGATGTTCCCCAATTGACTTTTATGTTTTGTTCAAGGCGATTAAACCAAGCAGATTACAGTGATGGGAGTACCATTTAGATAGATAGTAGTTTACATTTTGGGGTTTCGCCCTGTGATTTACCGATTTGTGTTTCGTTTGGATTGACGGGCATAAGAACCTCCATTTTTCTCGATTCATTGGAGGCATTCCTTACCAACTTCTGGTCATGGGAACAGACTAGGGATTGCTCTTTGGGGGGACATGGGCGAACGCCTTGAAACACTGCAGATCCTCATGACCAAGTTCTGTTGCTCTGCGGGTGAGCTTGCTGGATGTACCAATACATATTATTTATCCACTGGTGACTGGAGGTGCGGGGCTATATCCAGGTTGACTTTTTGGTGGAGTCCAGGAGCTACGAAGTGAGTTTCCCAGCCACATGTTAGTTTTCTATAAAAATCTGCTATGGCTCAAAATTATGGTACCAACAATTGTCATTTTTAATGGTAAATTAACATAAACCAACCAATTATAGGGTTGATAATTTTGAGCCATACCCATAAGACCATCCAGGTTTACTGTGCAAATTTCTGCTTGATGTGAACTGATGACACGGGACGCATCGAGGCCAAGGCCCCATCATACCGAAATGGCCCGACATTGGTGTGAATAAATGGAGATTCATCCAGGTGTGGGTTTATCTGAGACTATACGGTAAATAATCATGTTCCCGTTCAAGGTGGTCAGAAACTGATGGTGTAGAACATGATAGAATCTATTTTCAGACGCACACACACAAATATCAGAATGCTGGTTCTATACAATATATATATATATATAAATATCTATGTATATATCGATATCCAATTATATGCCAATAAAATATGTTAATCCATGTTAATCCCCCAATCCCCGCAATTTATAGAATTCAACCAATTGATTACGCTCACCCCCTGTTCTTGGTGGTTGAATCAGATTTTTTCATGGAGAAATCCATACTTTGAATAGCTGAAAGTCATATCCCATACACTCTCAGCTATAAGTTAGTCTATGACTGCCTTTAACATATCTTTAACTAGCTCGATACCATAAATCCTAGTTATTGCAGTTCTCAACCAACTTCGTTGACAAACTGGGGCACCACCTGTAGACATGTTGACTTTGATTAAACTGTTCAACCGTGTGAAACAGTCATGAAATATCCCAATGACATGTGTTTCTTTTAATGTCTCAATCCCCTCATCCCCCCAAAGTGTTCTAGAATTCATCCAATTCACTTAGTGAATCCCCTGTTCTTGATGGTTAAATCACCATTTTTCATGTCATCAGAAATCCATACTTTTTAACATATCCCATACATCCAGCAGGTCTGCGATGCCGTCCATTGAGGCCGGGAAATCCCCAAAAATCGATGGTTTATACGGGAAAATCCGGATTGAAAACAGATGATTTGGTGGTCCCCCCCATTTTAGGAAACCAATAGATAGCAATAGTCAATAGTATTGAATCCATCACTGGGTATAATTGTGATTCGTAATGTACATAGATATAAATTTATATAATATGTATATGTATTTATGTATATCTACATATATATATATGTATATATATATATAATGGGAGATGTTTATTGGATGCAACCAATAATACATATATATATGAATATAATATATTTATTTAATACCCCCCTAAAACGAAAGCCTGAGATATTCTCACCGTCGATGACGGCGATACTGTTGAGAGATAAGCAATCTATAATCTAGCACTGGTGGATTAATCAGTTATCACCGGGTTGAATGGGGTAATGGGGGAACGTATCATAGAAAAATGAACATGGGGGATATGAAAATATATGAAAATGATATGGATATGGAATATTACTACAATATTACAACTCATCAAGTAATAGTCCGTCCCCAAATTATTATCTATTTGGTGATGTGAACCAAAAAGAGGTGCCAATCTATTCGGATCAAGAACATTCCTTAAGTTTCAGCAGACGAGGGTTGAAATCATCGGTCAAGAGTAAAATTGCTGAATACCCTCTGGTAAACTAACAGTTTGCTATTGAACATGGCCATAGAAATAGTGGATTTTCCCATTAAACATGGTGATTTTCCATAGCAAACTGTTAGTTTACCAGAGGGTAAGGATCCCACTGCAGTCCTGGATTTTCTCAGTCAATGATTTTTTTTTATTTCCCCCGTGGGCAATCCACGAGAATCACTCGAAATGGAGAATCTGTAGGCAATATGTGTCTTATTTTTTGGGGGGTTTGTGGTTATCAAATCCAAGTAATCAATGATTGTTTCATGTTCACTGGATCACCAGGAGCAGCCAAAGCCCCTTGCTTGACGCATGGTTTGACACCCTGCTGGAAGTAAAAGTCATCGTGAAGCACCAGATTTCTTCAGGGTTCAGGTTCTTGTTTTATCGCAGTCTTTTTCGGCTCACCAGGCCTTGTTTTTTTGTTGGCTTTAGACTTAGATGGCGGGAGACGTGTCACAGGACTTCTTTTCAGGTTGTTCTTTTCATATATTGAGCAATGTTTGAACAGCTGCTTCGTGCGGAAAGTCTCAACAACACGTGCACAAAGCTGATTCACATCCAACTGGACTCTGTACAAAAGCACACTTCAGATGATCAAACAATCTTGGACCCCTGCAACATCTATCTGAGATTTTGATGCTCAGAAACTTCGCAAAGACAACCTTTCAAAAACTGAAACTGAAAGCTGCATCAGATTTGGGGTGCAAAACCCATGAGTTTCCAGATGCTTCCAGCATTGCATCCCAAACACTATGCATTGAGAATCTCATCTTTGCTGGTTAAATCCTCAACGTAGCCGCTTAAAATTCAACATCTGTGGCCTCTGGTGTAAGATCCTGTTTCTTGTCCAGTGAAACCCCCATGGTCCCTTCAAATTCTCGGCTGCCAAGCCTGACGCAGAGACATCCAAACCAAACGCTGGTGGAATGTCATGTATTGGATCCATTTTTGGGGGGGGTGGGGTGCCAAACACTTTGGGATATTTCATGACATGTCATATTCTTTTAGCATATGCTGGCTATATAAATCACCTATATAAATCACCATTTCAGGATGCTTCAACCACGTTTCACACCCTCATTTTTGATGGAAACGCCCGCTATTCTTAGAAAGGGACGATACACTTCAGCACTTTTCCCAACATCATGGCGTCACAGCTGCGGCGCTTGCGAACTGCGCCGTATGTGCGGGGGCTCAATTGGGCCAGGGTACGGGGTAGGTGCGCCTCTTCAACTTCAGACAGGGCATGTAGGCATGGGCCAGAATTCGGGCACTTGAATTGCCCTTTCTGTTTGATGAAATCCATGTTGCTAGATTGAGCCATCATTCTGCTGCTTGTTCAAAGAACTACAGATTTTGTTTGCAAAACGTCCGTTTGAACTGATTGAACAACAATTTCTCCAAACCTTGCTTCAGTAGGTTGGCAGGTTCATGTTTCTTGCTATAATTGCTGGAATAGTAACCCAACCTGCTCCAGAATCATGTTTTTCTTGGTATAAATTTCACTTTGGCTACTTTGGCTGCGTAAAGTCGAAGTTTTTCAGGACAAGCACCACATCCTGTCCTCAGCTTCACTCCAGCATCAGGTGAGGATGAGATTTTTGCAGAGGAGGCGCCAGGGATACCTTCTGGGTCTACTGTGAATGGTGAATGGTTGGTACATTGTTGTGAAAATCATGGGATGGCATGGGGATGGTACAAAAACATGGGATCAAACAATGGATGCCATGGGAATTTAAGTCAGTCATAATACCCTCTGGTAAACTAACATAGCTATTGAAAATGGCCATAGAAATAGTGGATTTTCCCAGTAAAAATGGTGAGTTTCCATAGTTATGTGGCTGTTTACCAGAGGGTACTTAAATTGAAGGTGAATGGTTTTGCTTTAAATTTGTCGCGACCAAACCCTGGCCAAACCCGATGATATTAGATGATGCTTCCCAAACTTGCTTATCTCAGGTTTGTGATTTTTAAGGATAAATTTACCCAGGTTTGCTGGTCTTCCTGCATCGTCTAGTGAACTCTATTCGGTATTTGTGCGATACAGACCCAGCCCTTTTTAATGATGACAAATCCCCAGTTGTATGGATATGTCAAAATATGGGATAGCCCAAAAATCCGTTGGTTGATGATTGTTTTGCCCAGTGAAAAAGTACCTATTTTATTATTTTGGGGTACCCTACTTTGTGGTTCACCCTACCTAGAAAGCAGGTTATACCATGCTATACCCGTTTGATAACCGGACTCAACCTCCTGATTCTACTCAGAACTATTATTGTAACTTGGTTTTGTACCCACTTACTTTGGGTGAACCACCAACTATACCATACTATACCTGTTTTTGTTCACAAATCATTGGATTGGGTTAAGGGAAAATTTACAGAAAACCTCCATATTTGATGGGAAAATCCATGGTTTCCGGTTAAAATTTTCCCATTCACCAATCCATTGAACAAACCTATGGTTTCTTCACCCAGCCGTTTTTTGCGGCAAGCCCAAGTTGCCACAGGTCCGTCCAGACTTGGGGAGACGAGGAGCTGCCAATTGCAGCATCTGGGGGTTTCCATAAATGGGGATATCCCAAAATTGTTGGTTTATAATTGAAAATCTGGATTGAAAATGGATGATTTAGGGGTCCCCCATTTTAGGAAACCCCCATATGTTCAAGAACCCTATTGCATAATATATGAAATTGTACTGCCTGGTATGTATAGGGCCTTATCATAAGCAAACATGTTTTTTTGGTATAATGAAACAGCAAAGCTGGCTATGGGTCAAACTTGATGTACCAGTGGAACCACGAATGTGGTATTTTTTGTGTCGTATAGTAAACCATTCATTTTGGGGGGGAGTTGTATTTTTGACCGGTGCTCACATGTTTTACCATAATCACATGGTCAGTGACGAGGTCTATATTCTCTTATGATGCACAGTTTATTGTTTTTAGGATTGTGTTCAATCAAGAGGATCCCCGAATCAGTGTGTGTGTGTGTGTTGCCTTTTGGAACTGCGAGAACCTCCATTATTTGCGGACGCATACTCTGGATACGATGTTTTTGAGTGGTAAGCCCATTCATTTTGACCCATTCGCAGATGTTCCTACTTTGATCTTCTGCAACGTTTGACTGTGCTAGTTTTCAAAGAATTCTCATTGCACGCTGGGTTCAACCGCGTATACGGTATACCTCCTGTGTGTCCGGCATGCAGGACGACAACAACAGCAACAACAACAACAACAACAACAGCAGCAACAGATCGATGTATCATGATGTATCAATGTAGGATAAAGTGGCAATAAGCACAACACTATAACATATCAGATCAAAGGTAACCATGATATGGGTGTGTTTGAGAATGGGGCTTTCCCCCTATTTTTTGGCCACATTTTGCAAGGGAATGCCTGATGTTTAGACAAATCCAGCTGGTATGCGCCCGCAAAGACATTGGCCCTCCCCGTATATTCCAATATCATTGCACTTTGAAATAGCAGAATTAGCATTCCCAACAGTCCTATACAGACACTACCAAACTGGTGGCTTGAAAACGACTGGATTCTCTACAAACGGGTCGGGGTCGAGTCGGTCGAGCTGTTTGTTGGGGGCTTGTGCAGTAGCACAGTCAGGAGCCTTCCATCTTCCGGCCAAAGACTGCCTTCAAGACCGACTCAGTTGGAGTGGCTTGGGAATGGGGATACTCCCGTGCTCATCCCACGTTTTTCATCACCTTGGTGAATCCTGGGGTTACCAAACCACCAAAGAACCATTGGTTGTTTGGTGGAACCCTGTAGTTGAGTCCATTTTGTCTAACAAATCGATTGTCATCCATGACCTCCATAACCACATCCCAGATTGTTTGGCGCATTGCCAGATTAGATGGGGATGGATGGTCATGGAAAATTACATTATATAGTAACATATAAGAACCGTCCACTAGTTGACATGACCAAATGAATCCTTACCACAAGCGTTTTTTTAATTCCGTTTGGGACTGACCATATGCAGTAGATATCAGCAGATGATGGAGTGTGCCCTTTCAGATCATTGTCGTTGGTGGTCAAAAAAACCTTGTACAGTATTGGGTTTCCGAAATTGACCGCCGACATGTGTTTTTTTCCTACTACGTACGATGATATCTCCAGTACAGTTGGATTTATAGCCTCATAAGTTTACTGGTTGAATGCCCGCTTGAACAATCACAAACCCCTTTTGTAAGTATTCATGGGTGAAGTCATGTGAAATCCCTATTGTTTGCTTTCCACATTTATCCAGCAGATCACTACAAGCTTTGTACTGGGTAACTCCTGTGTCTACCGTGTTAAGAGACCGACTGTATGTGAGCCGCATAGAACCTATACTCTACTGTGTCAATGAAGCTCATGAAGCCCTGATAGCGGTGGGCAACAACGCCGTGGATGTGGTGTGTGTATTTGGAGATGGCATCGCTATCCTCCATGGTCAGCCATTGTCGAGCCAGGAGCTCCTCAGACTTCACCGTGACCCTTGCCCACGCCGGAGACTCGAGAGGCCTAGTTTCTCGAGGTGTGGGCGCCAAGATGAGTACTTGGGCATGGCTCAAAACCATTTTTTGTCATGGCTGACGATTGGAACAGCTTTGACGATATGATCAAGTCAGAGAGCGGTGAGACCTTGAACAACTGCATACACACCTTGAAGATGGATGCTGGGGTCATCCACATCCTCACCAAGATCAGGGAGAAGACCTTCTATGTGCGGATAGCAGGGAGCTCCACTGTGTGCCGATGGAGGTACCCCCAAAAATGACTAGTCTTTGTGCTCTCGAGGCTGAAATACTCCCCATGAATTGTCGAATCCCCAGGAAATGAATCTATCTCTGCCACTTCTTTACGCATATTGGAAGACAGGCATCAATCCACAAGAATGCCCATCATGGTTATGGATGACCACAACCTATTAATCTCATCTATGTTGACCATCGCACAAGTGGGTTTGATTAATGTTCACAAGATAATTATCATTAATTATCCATAATATCATATCCCATGCATCCTCATTAAATCCCACTGTATCCCCATATTTCTTTGGATTTTTGTGGTATTCCCCATAGATTGGCTGCTCAAATGCCCCAGTCAACAAACCCAAATCCAGTACTTAATATGGTATTGTTTCTGATTGGATAAAGTCCTTCGAACTTTGCTTTTGAAATTAGTGAACTGAACCAACTTAGCTAATGTCAAGTTCGGATTAATAAACCCCCCCCCACCCCCCCCCAGAAGGTACCTTCTAGAGAAGGTAGGCCCCCCCCTATTAATAAGACCTCAAAAACAAAAATGGGACATCAATTGAAATCAATTGAAATCANCCCAGAAGGTACCTTCTAGAGAAGGTAGGCCCCCCCCTATTAATAAGACCTCAAAAACAAAAATGGGACATCAATTGAAATCAATTGAAATCAATTGAATTTCCCTTTAAAGCCTATTGGAATCCACAGGAGTCTGATGGTTTCCCATTAGTGTTCTCATCTTCCCCTATGGGAATCTAATGGCTTCCCATTGGTTTCCCAATCTTCCTCCNNTTTTGATGTTTTCCCATCTTATCCCATGGGAATCTGATGGTTTCCCATTGTTTTTTCATCTTCCCCCATAGGAATCTGATGGTTTTCCATTGGTTTCCCTATCTTCCTCCATAAGAATCTGATGGTTTCCCATTGTTTTTTATCTTCCCCCATAGGAACCTGATGGTTTTCCATTGTTTTTTTTTCATCTTACCCCATAGGGATTTGAGGTTTCCCATTGAAATCACATGGAAATCCCATAGAAATCCTATAGGAATCACATAGAAATCCTACAGAA
>BGPT01001187.1:160949-185158 GCA_003297045.1 Symbiodinium sp. clade C Y103 | reverse complement strand
TTTTGACAATCAATTGCTATGACATCTCTAGGTTTTGACAATCAATTGCTATGACATCTCTAGGTTTTGACAATCAATTGCTATGACATCTCTAGGTTTTGACAATCAATTGCTATGACATCTCTAGGTTTNACAATCAATTGCTATGACATCTCTAGGTTTTGACAATCAATTGCTATGACATCTCTAGGTTTTGACAATCAATTGCTATGACATCTCTAGGTTTCCGTACTACGGAAGTATAGACTTCTAAACTCCCTTCGACAATAATCATACCAGAGACTATGCTCACTACCATTTGCTGTTCAAAAGGATCCAGAAGAAACTAGGGGTCATCACCAGGATCTTTGTGGCTGTGTGATTCCAGCCTACCAAGGTGGAATCTGTCGATGGGGTAGTAGCGTCCTGGCCGAATCGTCATAGTTTCAATGTTCGAACGTTTGAAGCGTTCGTCGCTGGTCTGGGGCGTTGATGGCAATAGAAGGTGGATATAGTGCTTGATTATTGGCTGATCAATCATCTTTTATAGATGTTTATAGGGGTTTCAGTTGATTCTGTCCATTTCATGACGATCTTATGACTATTCTATGACCACAGTATGTGGATATAATAGTTGATTAGTGATTCAATCGGTATTTAAATGGGCTTTTAACTATCAAAGATACTGTCTATTGATAAATACTGTTTGGTTGATGAGTATTGATCCCATCCAAGATGAATAGATGGAAGACTATATCAGGGATTCCACTGGGTATTAAATATCAAGGGGAAGACATGTTATTTGGTCTGAATTCTTGGTTTGATCTGGTCTACCCATAGTTTACCATACAAAGCTGGCCCAGTAAGACTCTAGTTTCATACGGTCTTTATCACCTTTCAGGCAATCTATTTCGTCTTATGAGCGTTCATTACCTGAAATAAATCAAGTTGTGGATAATTCACCCTACGACACAATATCACCAAAATTCACCCTGTGACTTGTGACTTACGGTAAGGTCGCGGCACGCCTCGTCAAGACGGACCTCAGTCTGACCAGTAGCTTCCCTTGCTGGTCCATGTTGTTCAATTTCATCCAATTTTCATCTATCTTTTATCAGGAATTATTATTATTGATTCATTCTGTTCTATTCTTTTGAGGGGGGGCATGTTTGGGATGTCTAGGGTTTTTAGGGCGGGCAGTGACGAGACGATTGTTCTTTGACTGGCTGAAGTGTCACCGACTCTGGGCATTCAGACATGATTCAGACATGAATTTCGTGCAAGGTGTCATGCTCTTTGCTGAAATCCAGGAATCCTTGTGACTGTGAACATATGGGCCAAAGTTGGGCTCTATGTCCCAATACTGCACCACTAACATGGTCAATTTTCCTGTTTTGATGATTGAATCCCCATGTTTGAACCGCCAACGGTTCATGTTTAAAATATGTAAAAATCCAATGTCTAGTCATCTTTGAATGTGCCTGTGGCTAAAACACCCATTCTTGGCACTCTATCTTGGTTCCAAACTTTGGCGAGCTCTTCTGCCAACGCATCAACGTCCTCTGCCATAGCTGCTCCGGATCTTGCTATATAGCATGCATGAGATTTTTGTCTGCGATCAAAAGCTGGAATCTGTGTGTTGCGAATGGCTGACTCTTGCCCAGGATTGGACTAAACCGCAAGTGTTGGGGTCTGAGCCCAAATCTTCTTAGAGAGAGAGGGAGAGAGAGAGAGAATCAAACACACAAAAGGCATCCGACTATGTCACAATGAAGTATCTTGCTCTACATGCAATTCCTCCATGTTCATCCTCTGTTCCGGATTTCCGCAGGCAATGATCATTTCAATCTCTTGGAATTCGGGTCTGCCGTTGATCAGTTGTTGAAGTTCTTCAACTATGAGCGACCACTGCTGCTGACTTTGGTGCTATCAGCTGTTTTTTTTGAGGACATCTTGCAATCATCTTGCACTCCTGGTCTTTGTCAAGATGTCCGGGCATGTCAGAAATCCACAGCGGTTTGGCAGTTGTGGGACAAATGCGAACAGAGTAGTGGTGCAGAATGCCCTTGAAGTCGACCAATGCGCAAACATCCTTTGTTATATTTGTTTTAGCGGCTGTTGGTTTGTGAATCTTTCCATCTTCTCAGAGTGAGCAAATGAGAGTGTAAGGCAGAACAAAGTGTGAAGTCCAGGCCACCGATTCCATGACACCCGCTGTCATGGGACTCGATGGGACTAGTAGATTAAGGGGATTAGTTTGAACCGTGTTGAGGCTGTGAAGGCATTCCATTTCTCACCAAAGCTTTCCTTCAGAATCTCCTCCTCTGCAGTGATGCGACGAGAGTAAAATAGCAACGCAGCGATGCTTAAAATGCCGCATCCCAACCACGATTGCAAATCCAACAGGCTGCTGATGAATAACATGAGATAGGACGTATAAATCGGATGTCGAACCAATCGGTACGGGCCGGTCGTCACAAGCTCTGAAGAGACTGCTACTCGATCATAGTTCCTGAGGGCTCGTCCCAGGAAATCTGGCAAAGCTGTGAAGATTGAAAGATAGGACTTGGGATATCCCACAACAAGTTCTGCAATGTTGGGTTCCGCAAATGTCCAAAGATCGTTGCTGATGCAAGCACTTTAAAGTTGACTTGGGATACTTTCCCCAAGCAAGATTGAAAATTTAAAACAGTTCAACTTTAAGACTTTAGATATCACTGAAATCACCAGTCGGCATTCTATGAGTGTTTCTTCTCAAAACTGCAGTGCACCTCTCATTTGGTGGTCCATCCCTGTCCTGCCCAAATGCCATGCCGCCGTTCCAGTCAAAACCATCGCAAGGAGACGCGGCAGTTTCCAGCCAAAACTCAAGACCCTGTGCTGCTGGACAAAGAGAACCACTGCCACAATATGTGCCACAAAAACGGCCAACAGAAAGAACCTCGGGTCGAAATAGGTATGTGTCAAGTCCTTGGGGCACCTTTGTGGATGCGCTGGTCAATGTCTAGTTTCAACCACAGGCCTTTTTTGGCGATAATTCCACAGAATTTGACCCATACCCAGATCATCCCACAGCCCACGAAGCCCTGGAAAAGCAATTTCCAACTGGCTCTGGTAGATTCCAAAAGGGCCTAGTGCTCACAATCCGCTGACTCCTGCTCCATGTTCTGAAACAGACATTCTAAAGTCAAGGAATGGGTCCCAGTCTATTGCTGGCAATTCTGACGAAAGCATCAGTATCACATTGTGTTTTCAGGCCACACACTCACACTTCCTAACAGCTATGGGCCACGACGAGCACAAAGACATACCCAGAGGGTTACCTAAAACAGAACCACCAAGAGGAATGGGAAATGGTAATGAAAAAGGGTAATAAGCTAGGTGGAAATTTGCAGGTACGACAAATGGTAATGCCGGTGATACTCATATGATTCACCTCTAAGTAAAGGTGGCACCCGGCAACCTTCAATTGAGCGGCAGAAAGTCCTGTGGGCGAGTACCAGGCTTTCCCTTTCTCGCTGGACGTGCATAGCTCCCATATCGCCAAGCTCGGGGAATAGTGCCAACCAAGAAAAAGGCCAGGTACTCGAAAGGAAGAGAGCCTGGAGTCTATGTATCAAGATGTATGAAGTCCCAAATCTATATGACTGCAGTGCATCAACAGAAACCCATCAACCCCATCATTCCAACGGTTCTGTGCCTAGAACCAGTCCACCGCAGATTTTCCTTGGCGACATGGCCAACCCCGCCGGCAGAAGCAGCAGCAGCCATATGGCCACCAGTAGCTGCAGCGGTTGCTGCAGCCTCTCTGCGAGCGTCAGCGGGCGCCATCTGCTGTCATCCTTCGCCGCCGCGAGCCTGGCAGGGCGGCTCTGGCGGCGGATGTGATGGCACTGAAGGCACCGGAGCGGAGCTGGAGAAGTGGCCATGGCAAAGGAAGCTAGCATCCTGCAGCTTCATCCAGGTGAAGCAAGGTCGGCTGGTGGTTCACTTGCAACATTGATTTAGATAGGATGATTTAAAGATGGGGTGGAGCTGGATCTGGAACCCCCTACTTTCTTCGCAAGAATCTTCGCGGTTCAGCCGCAAGTGCCAAGGAGAAGTGCAATATATGAATATATTAAGACATTAGTCCAACATCACTCGGGTAGTTTTCATCCTGAGTCTATCTGCAGAGATTCTGTGTAGATGTTTAATTTGCATTTCTGCGTGTAGATAGCATGTATACGAACTTCATTTAGTGGACAAATATCGATTTGCTTGCTGCTTGCCCAGAGCCACCCAAACTCATGTGTCCAGCATCAGATTTGACTGTCAGATGGAATGGATAAAAGTGGGTTATTCAAAAAACACCGATAGCGATATGAGAATCCATGAGAATCCATCAGAATCCAGGAGAATCCATGAGATAATATGAGATAATAAGATCTCGTGTCCAGGAGTGCACTTTTTTGCAGCACGTTCTTCGTGCCTTTGCAATTCCACTGCCGTGTCGGCGCGCCTTTAGCGCCAGGCAGATTTTTATTGCTTGCAGTGGAATGCAAGAATAATGGATTCCATCTGGTGCCAGGAAGCATGTCCAACGGTCCTTACAGGTTTATTGTCAAACTTCCTGAAAAAGTCGAAGATCTCGACTGCACGATCTTGATCTGGGCAAATTCTGTATGACACTTTCCAAATCAGACGGGCTGAAACAGGCCCTTTCTGGGTGGTTTCCCTCCCGCAGTGTTCAAGACCCTCTGTCATCCCTCTACACTTGCTGATTGGTTGATGGGATTCGCTTTCCTGGGTCAATTCATAGTTCCCAAGAAACATCAATAAACCAAGAAGGTGAATAGTCCCCCATGATAATCAACCAGGGTCAACTGGTTGCTGCTGAAATGTGCCACTCATCTTCCTTCATCTTCCTGGTTTGCTCTCTTGCCGCTTGGCACGCGTCACCTGGAGCGCGTCATGCCAGGAGCAACATCTACTGACAAAAGGATAATGTCAAGGTCGGAAATTACAGGTTGACAGCAAGCAACAGTTGTAGACTTTAGATGCTCTACACAGGTACATATGCAAACAGAGAGTGGCAGAGAGAGAGAGAGAAGAGAGAAGAGAGAAGAGAGAAGAGAGAAGAGAGAAGAGGGAAGAGAGAAGAGAGAAGAGAGAAGAGAAAAAGAGAAGAGAGAAGAGAGAAGAGAGAAGAGAGAAGAGAGAAGAGAGAAGAGAGAAGAGAGAAGAGAGAAGAGAGAAGAGAATGGGGAGGAGATAGTGACAGCGATATGGATAGATGCAGCTTTTATGACATGTATATAATATACATATATATATATATACAATTATATACATACATATTCTGATCCAAATCTTATATTATCTGTCTTTTGACAGCATGAACAAGGTAGACATCTGAGTCATGGCCAAGGCATGGTAGTTGGGATATGGTCATCCCATTTTCATTGGACATTGCCTTTATTGGGTGCGGTATATAAACCCCTGTGCATTTGAGTGTGACCATCCTCTAATATGGATCCATAAAACTAGTTTTTACATGTTTTTACCATGGCACATATGTACACAAAGAATCAAAACCAAGGTGTCCTGTCAAAATCCAAATAGCTGGGTAGATGGATGTGCATTCCCCCAAAAGACGGTACAAACGGTTTCGATCCATCCTCTAATATGTGCCATGGTCTAAAACATGGCATATGGCATATGGGTTATGGTCATTCCACCATCATGAATGGGACTTCACCAGTTTTAATGGGTAAGTCATCTATACATTGGTAATTTTCCATAGCTATCTTAGTTTACTGGAGGGTATATAAATCATTATCAATCCCTATGGAAATGGACTATTGATCATCCCCCAAGATGCTGAAGAGCCACCTCCAGGGCTTTGCCACCTCTACAGCAAGGTTTTTCCAACCAGAGAGACCTCAGAGTCGAACTGGGGGGGCTTCCTAAACTGGGAAACTCCAAAATTGCTCATTTTAAGTCAGCAAATAATGATTCTGAGGTCCCCCTTGTTTTTGACTGAACACTGTGGAAAGAAAGAAAGCTCGCGGTTTGATTCTTGATACACCATGTCTACCACAGTTTGACAGTGCTGGATCAAGGATTTGGCAGCTGATCGCAAAGAAGACGAATGTGCTGCAACAGCCACACCTTCCGTGTGTGTGACCGTCAGGCATGCAACTTTCAGCAACTCAACTGGATAAGTATTCAATCAACCTGCCTTGAAGGATTGTGAAGACCCGACGCACAAGCCAGTCCAGGCTTCTCGACATGTATCACTTCGATTCAGCCATACTTATCGAATATCGGGAGAGAGTTCTGCAGGACCCCATCACATCTTTGTGATTGAACATGAGCATCAAACTACTGCCAGCAACACGGCACACAACAGAAATCATTTATAAGTTTCCTAGTCTTGAGCATCAAAGAACTGCCAGCAAAATGAATCTAATATATGCAACCTCATTAGATGTTTTTACAGAAATAAAGTTGAAAATCACCTATTTATAGTTGATTTACCCTTTAAAACCTCCATTTGTAGTGGGATTTTCCATGGATTTCCTGGCATTTTTGTGGATGTTATACCTGCCAGCAGTGAATCCGTCCATGCCTTCTGCATCCAAGACATATGCAACGCTCCAAGGAGTTGCAGGGATCGCTGCAAGCTGGGGACCTCAAGGTGAGGTCATCCATGGCCACCCAATGTTTCTACGTGATAGGTAGATGATGATTCATGATGATATATATATATATAATTATATATATATAACGTATATATATATATATAATCATATATAATTATATATAATTGTATATATATATATATAATTGTATATATATACATATATATATATATATTCATATTGAATATATATGTATATACATTTGTATACATGTATGTACAACCATGTAATGAATCTATGTCGATCATGATTGATCATAATATTTTTCTGTTCTGCTTTTATAAAACTATCATCTGACCGATTTGGTTCCAACCGTCTTGTCTCCGCTGGTCTCTATGGACGGCACCAACCATATCAACGGCCAGAGTTCATCAACGTCCCCCTTCAGAGCAGGCCTACCAGCGAGCTCGCCATTTGCTTCGCACTGAAATGCTTCCATATACAGAATACGACCTGCTCCATTACATGTGCTGTGAGTCGCTAATCAGCTTTTGCCCGTCACAAAACATCAGAATCCCCGCGGTCCGCGGTGATAGGGAACTCATGGGAACTCAGCTTCCAGCAAGGCATCCACAGCAGCGTCTCGCGTTTCTCGCACCGCCTGCCAATATTATTGCAGGTGCATCATGAAACCAGTGACTGAGTGGTGCTGTGACAGCCATTATAACTGGAGACATCTCCAAGACCAAAATGGTAGGGGATGCAGTAAGATGAGTTGCCATCACCGCTCAAATGAGGGCCTTGGCTGATCGGTGAAGTAACCCCTCCCCGAAAGGTTCGATCGGGTCTTTTTAATCTCCGGAAAAGTGCAGTGGTAAGAACGAAACGAGATGGAACGCGAATGATTACGACAATACTGAATAGATACTGATAGCGTGTAGCCACAATAATTGTAATGATAATTGTGATATTGATATATTGTGACCATCATCAAATGTATCAAAACATATCAGACCTACCAACACGACTTGACAAGTGCGGCCAGCACTCGGAGTGAACACATAGATTCTTTGCCTGCCATCCCCATTGCACAGATCGATGCCTCGCACGATCAAGTTGGCTGGTTGGGAAGAAACTGAGGAAATTATTGCTTGGGGTTCTGAAAACAACATCATGGGAATTGTTGCCATGTTTTTTCAACCGCCTTTTGGCTTTCATGGGATCAAATGAAATAACAATCATACAATCGGGCGTTCTCTAGCTGTCCTCCACTTTGCAATGGACATGACTGCTGGCCCACATGAGAAGCATCAGGGGCTGCTCAATATGGACATGTTTGTCAGATCGGAGACTGTTGGCTGCAACGCTGCTTCTACTGATCAGAGTCAAGATTCCAGATTGCAACTTGAAATTCGGAAAACTCTGGAGCTTCAGAGGTTTGCAGAATGTCCAGGCACTGCCAGCAAATGTCACAGTGATATGGCTGCGAGCCAAGTACCCAACCCAAGAAATGCAGCAGCATCGGGTGGTCGAGGGAGGTTGCGAGTTGGCTTTGGTACCTGTTTGCAGCTTGCGGTAGAGCATACAGGCAGTAGCCCAAGAATAATTTGACAATTTGAGTCACAGCATGCATCCCGGCAGTTCTTATAATCCAAAATCTTCCACATAATGATTCACGCGGCCCAATCAGAATAGTGGTGTCTGCAATCAAGACAGTTCATTAAGAAAATAAACATGACAAGCGGACCAGAATAAATTCTCACAATCTCTGCGGGAAGGGCCTCCCCAGTTATCTATAACCTCATCGAACTATAGAAATATTCATAAAATTACATTACATTAAATGACCATACATATTGCTAGATCCAGATGTTTTGCAGTGCCGCAATGCATCCCAACCGCGTCTCTCCCATCCGAATGCTCGGAGTCCGGGAGTCAAGTCCGGAACGGGCACCGGCCGATGCTTGACGCTGGGCCGCGAATGGAGAGGCAGCTCCCAAGCCTGATGGGGCTGATGATTCTCCAAGTCGTACCCATGGGTACCCTGTATCTTTGATAGACAATGCCATTTTAAGGAAACAGCAAATAGTGACTGGATTCAATTGGTTTGATCTCATCTCAGAATCCAGTCGAGACAGACAATTATGAGATGTGATTGGCATTACATAGCCCTTTGATTGAACACCCAAACATCCTGTACAAACGCAGCCAAGATCAGCCAAGTCATGGGAGAAATTCGATGAACGGAACAAGTTTAATCAAGTTTATAGTAATCTGTCTAATCATGTTTAGCCTTCATGCAATTTGAATCTCATCGAAAAAGAGAAGCTTCCAAACTTTGAGTGATCGAAGAAACTAAGTGCTAAGGTCAACACAATAAGGGCCTCACTGACTCTCAAAGCCTCAGTGCCAAGGTGACTACCAGACCAAAAAGGCTTGCACTCTTCAATGCTTCATTTAAGTCATACATTTACCCTCCGGTCATTTCACATGGCTGCGGAAAATGATGGAACATGGCCATGTATAGTATAGATGATTTCCCGATGAACAGCTGCCATCAGCTGCCATATGTTGCCATTTTCCATGGCAAACTCAGCTGCACCGAGGCTCTCACTACGGAGCCTTGAAAATTGTGGCGTCCGCATCGCAGCCATGACATCAACTGCCTTGATGGAAATGAAGGTATCAACCAGCACAGGGAAACTTACCAACAGACACAACGATAAAGAAAGATGTATGATAAATTATGATGGTAAGTAAGAATATATATTAATATTATGTATATACATTAGAAATATCTTGAAATATCTATAAATGATAATTTACACAAACCAGCATGGGTGTAGAACGCACGGGGCTATCACCACCCATGGCTTGGGGTAACGAGCAGTTGATTGGGATTATTCAATGTAATGGAAGCAATTCTGCAGATGAACTTTTGTTTTCCGCTGTGACATGCTGTCCATCTTCCACTACTTTCTGTGCAAGGCCGCTCCGTTGCGAAATGAAACTGCCACGGCCCAATGGCCCCAAATACGGCGAAAAGTTGCAACAAGAATACTTCTTGCAAAAAAACACCAGCACGGCCAAAGCTTGAGAGATCCAGCTTTAACATCCTTTGACTAGAAAACCAACATTCAATACACTGCGACCCTTGGGCAGTTGTGCTTCAATACCGGATCTAGTAAACGCATCTGTGGATGGTGGCAATCATTTGCGCGGTCAAGCTTCTCTCGGCTGGTTGGCACACACTGGAGCAGTGTTTTTGTTTAAACAATCCAAAGAGATAAGCTTTTGGCTTCTGCAGCAGCTTCAAGTTGACGAACGATGAGTTCATCAGTCACACATGGTCACACCATCAGCAATCCAATCCGCGCCTGCAACAAGGCCGGAGCGGGGACAGCACCATTTTGTAGAGCTGACTGAGCTGACTTGGTGTTTTCCATCCGGGACTCATGACTGATTTTGGCACAAGTTCCACACACTTCATCCAACAGGTTCCGTTCCCAATGCCTGCTCTCTTGTCTAAAGTATGGATACACCCATCAAGCCTCTTTTGTGGGTTGTCTTTTTAAATTTGGGTGTGAAAATGCAGTGATGTCTCACACAAACCCGTCCAAAGACTGTACCCTGCTGAAAAGAGCTATGAAGTGAACAGACTTCACTACGCCAGTGTATTTGATTGGAAATAAGACTGCGAACAATGCCACAGGATAACCAAGCAAAAAAACAATAAGCATGACAGTATGAAATTGTTTATCACTATTCCATACAATTATACAGTATATCATATCTGCTATTGTTATTGCTGTTGCTGATGCTGTTGTTCCACTTGTTGTTCCTGGTGCTGTTGATGCTGCTGTTATGACAATACCGAGATCGCATCACAACTGAAGTTGTTGGTAAGTGCAAATACCAGCACCTTGAGATAACTGGGAACCCTCTTTGCACAACCACGGAGAAAGGCGACTTCCCTACAAAGTAGAAAACCATCTTGGCCTGGTGCGAATATTGGTGGTGTCTTTGACTGAACTCAACTCATCACTTCAGCTGGGTAAAAATCTCCAAATGGATGATTTTCACCCTATTCATGGCCTTTTGAATTGGAAAAACCATTGATAAACACTGATAAACACGGGATTTCGGGGATTCCAATTCTTGAGACAACCCCGAGGATTCACGTCAACCTAGGCTCCAACAACAAAAATCTCAAACCTTTCGCACCTCAGGCGATTCGGGAGGTGTCCCTTCCGAAGATCTCGCCCCGCAGCCAATCCAAGCCCACCAGGGCCCGATTTTTCCAACCTGCTGGTGGCGCTGAAGCGCAGCGCCCAAGCGCTGGAGCTGTTTTTTTAATATGGCGAATCCATAAGGATTGAACGCAAAGGATATATGATGTTTGATGATGTATGATGATGTTTGATGATGTATGATGATGTATGATGATGTATCATGATGTATCATGATTTATCATGATTTATCATGATTTATCATGATTTCTTGGATCATCAGAAATTGCGTGCCTTGTACTATTTACAGTGTGACAGTGTTTTTGCGACCCCAAAATGTGGGCCCCCTTCTTCGATCACCACCATCCCAACAGCGACATCATCTGTCCAGTTCTTCCAAGGAACTCAGCTGAGCTGATGTCTCGTAGAGTTTCCAAGCCACACCAGCAGCCGGTCCTGTGATTGGACCAATCACTGGCAGATCAAAAGCTGCCGAACCACCTGCGATGGACAAGGAGGGTACACTCAGGAGATTGGGGGACGTATTTTGGTATTGGTAGCCAAAACAAATAACAGAGTCGCTGGGATCATAATCCTAGCTAAGAATGGAACTGTAAAAATTGTAAAACAATTAAAACTACAGAAAACTGCCAAGCAGTATTAGTTGTCTTTGTCAGCTTAAAAAATGGGCATGTGTCCAGATCGAGTAGTCCAAGCTGCGGAGGATGACACCCTAGTATAATGTAATGACCCCCCTGAAACTCCATTGACCATCGTTTTATTCACAGCTCCAGCTCCAGCATGCTCCAGCCTCCAAGATAGGCCAATGAACCTTTGTGGAAGTAGGTGAAGGGCCCGTTGGCGGTGGCCACTTCCGTGAAGCTATCGATCTCACCGTCCAAAATCGCCTCGTTGAAGAGAGATGACAAATATTTGCCTGGCTGCGAGATCATCAAAGGCTGCCAGGGAGATCCCCGGTGCTAACAATACGCGATGTTTTTTTTTGTGGACTCAATAGACTTGAGAAATCCAGACAACGTGCAAATAACAAGACATCTAGGCAAAGTTGGGCAGACTTCTGGCTTTCAGTGAGCTCACCAACATCCACCATTCACCTGGGAAGCCCTCGCCTTGTTGTGCTGCTACCTGCGCTGTAGGTGGGAAGGGCTGCAGATTCGCGTCGATACGCTCCAGCAATCCTTTGAACTCCTGGCACGGTGCTCTGCAAAATTTCAGCTGATCCCCTGAGTTCTAGCAACTACACTGCCCATGGATCAGTGCAGGCTGTCCTTCAATGGTCACATTCAATTTGTGGGCAGTGGAGCTTCAATGCTACCAGAAAGAAGAACAATGAAAAGGAGTGCACACCGCAGCTTGACAACCTATACTTGCACAAACATCACAAACTCAGGACGTAAAAGCCGCCGGCCTTTCATGTTCTTAATTGTTCTTACATGTTCTTACCATATTTAGCAAAGCAAAGCCGGATCCTACCCATGATAATACTATAACTATAGGGATTGGAATTTAGGGGGGTGGGTTGGGCCCCCTGTTTTGTAGTTACAAACCATGGTTTTGATGCCCAGTCTCTACAAAATGATTTGTGAGATTGGTCGAGTACTACGAATCTAGAGTCCCCAGCTATCCTACAAAAAAAATGAGGAGTCAGGCACAACTTGAAATTCCATGTTTGGGGTCTGTAAGATGAGAGCTGGAAATCATTTTGTAGAAAGAAGCAACTGGCCAAAAACATCCAAAAACTACATGTAGGAACCCGCACCCATCATTTTGTAGAGAGCACAACCCTGTTCGATTTTTTTTCGCTCTGACTCTCGGTGGCACCAACTTTCGAGTCCCCTAGTTTCTTTTGTTACAAAATGCCCGGTTGATTTTGACATATCCTTGATCGAGGCACACCCACTTTCCTTACGAAATGCCTCTGGTGTTTTTCAAAAACCAGGATTTTGACCATGTGCTTTTGCTACAAAATGCCTGTTTGATTTTGATAAGGCCCTATCCAGCTCAACATGTCATGCTACAAAATGCCAATTCCTTTTTGTCATGGCCAAAAATGATCGAAATAGTTTCTTTTTAGAATGAGATTCACGACCTTAAGCTACAAAATGGTGTACCTGCTTAATCAAAGTGCCACNTTTTTGTCATGGCCAAAAATGATCGAAATAGTTTCTTTTTAGAATGAGATTCACGACCTTAAGCTACAAAATGGTGTACCTGCTTAATCAAAGTGCCACCGCTCCCCACTAAAACGAACGTTATGTATAGAGCACGTAAATTCGAAGGGGGATACATATACTACAAAACTCTGGGGCCCACCTATANACTACAAAAAACTCAGTCCCAGGTTAAAATCATCCAACATGGAATCACTACTAAACACGTTGCCTGGGTTCCCCCAATTCTGTTTTACTACAAAACAGGTCATTTTCTACGAATGTAGGGATCCCAGGTTATTTGATTTCTACAAAAAACATAGGTTTTTAGCCTTTGTACAGAGCCTAAGCCTCCCCAATTCGTAGTGGAAATTCGAATCCCTATCTATAACTATACAATCACAAGAACATCCTCTTAGCTGGGTTGCAACGACCTGAACAACTGCCATCAAACTGCCTCTCCTCCATGTCAAAGACACGATTGGAATCTTCATCTGCTTCTGCGAAATCCTTCTCCACGTCTGGTGTGCCCTTCTTCTTGGTTCGGTCAGAGGCCCGCTGCGACACCAGCGCTTTGGCCTTTTTCCAGGCCTGTCTCTCACCTGGCAATGGGCTCGTCAAATGGCCAGGGTGTTCCCATTGCCCCCGCAGTACACTAGCCAAATGCAGCAGCTGATGAAATTCAGCTCTATTCCATTGGCATCTTCACTCTCTATAGTTCCTACATGCAGGTTTTTGAAACTTTGCACCAGAATCTTCTGCAACCAGCATGGATGTGTTCAAAAGCGTTGTCTCTTTGGTCTGTTTTGATTAGCACTCGATCCTAACTTCAGCAGGGCCACATGTGGGAAGCGCAACAAATAGAAGTGCCAAATTTACTGCAGAGAATGCCGAGGATTCTCAGGAGAAACCAGAAAGACGGCAAGTGGTTTGGCCTTTCCTACTGAGAGAGGACACCCTTTGCAACTATATAGGCTATTACACGGAGCAGTGTGGCCTGAGTTGAGATTATCTCCAAAATGCCATTGGCCAGTTTCCAAACCCTACTCTGGATTCATTCTACTGATTGGTTGACCGGGACTCCGACAATACAACCAGAAAAACCATCATCAACAATCTAAAATCTAAAACAAGGTTTTGGCAAACGGCTCAGTGACCTGTCTGGCATCTCTTGTTGTGCATGAACCAAATTTACACCACAGACTGTACCAACCATAGGTTACAATCAAGTCATAGACTATGCCAGGTACATTTGCAGGTGGCTGCATTGCAAGACTCTAGAAACTAGTAGCTACTGGTACATTCCTAATTTCACAGTCCCAGGACAAAGCATGCTGAGATTCAGCAAGAGATCAGCTGGTGCCATCAACAAACATTTCCATTTCTTTCCCTTGAGCTGGACTGCATGTTCACCCCAGGTCCCGAGTCTTTTAGCAATACTAGTGAACCATCCTGAATGTACCCCATTCTACCATTCGAGAGTACTGACTATAAACCACCTCCCGACAAACAGGCACTCTGTTCTTGGGTCTACCATGGTTTACAACCATCTGAATCACGTCAGCTGTCGTTTCCAAGTCGCGTTCCAAGGCTTCGCCAAAGACTTTGGCGATGGCATTGACCCGTGGATTCGATGCGTCATCCGTCACCGCGGACAAATACTGCGCGTATTCCTCCAGCTGCGGGAACTCGTCCGAGGCGCCCTGGCGATGGGAGTTTCAGCTCAGAATTCAAGATGACCATCACTACAGCAATCTCCCGAAACGCAGAACAATGAATTTCCACCAGATAAATAGTTGTAAGTGACTTTTCTGGCGATAGAAAATCCCACCAAGATCCACACCGTTTCTCCAAGGATCGCTGCCACTGGCTATGGGTCATGGCACGCCATTCCTGACCCGCGCCTGGAAGAGGTCCCGCAGCTCGGTCAAAGTGAGATCACCGGAATTATCCAAGTCCGCCGCCTTGAAGAGCCTTTTTTTGCTGGGTGATATCATGTGATATCTCTGGTTCTGGCAGGTTCTGGCTGATTCATTTGTGGATTGATGATTGTTCTTCTATGTGATTATTACATATGATTATCGCTTGTGCAAAAGATATAGATATTGTCTGTTGATTTTTCTAGTTGATTCTTGTGGATCTTTGCCTCAGTTCTACAAGATTCTACAAGCTTTTCATCTGGCACCCTTTATTTGGAGGTGCCGTGTGTTGTGGGGTGAATTCGTGTACCTTCATGTACCTTCAACTTGTGACCCTCGAGGAGCAGGTTGAACCCACTGCACTGGGGCTCATGTTTCGTTAATCATTTAAGCATGGATCGACATTCCGGATGGCCCCCAAGAATTGCATGCTTGCTACTTGATTGCTAATCATGACCAAAAGGCATAGTTCTCCGGGTCATGGTTTCGAATATATTCCAACCCGTGCCCATTTGAGCAACCAATGGGGGTCGCCGTGACCCATCAGAGTTTCGTCCACCAAGCATCTGCTCAGCATACGGCAGAGTTCGCTCATGGCGCACGCTGGCAGCATCTCCCAAAGCCTTTGCTGCGGCTTGGAACATCGATCTGGCGGATCTGGGTCATCAAAATCTTTGATGCATTCACTTCGACCATGTTCAACCCAGATTGGTCAACTGCCCAGTCTTTTGAATACCCAATACAAGTAGCTTGACCCAAAGGTTTCAAGTTCAGGTACTGTCTGAAATCGCGTTGACAGAATTCACTTTCTGCTTGCCAGGCAGAGATGTTCAGCAGGGGCTTCTGACTCCAACTTGCTGGATGAAATTCAAGAATTGACATTATTAATTATCATTGTTCAGCCTTGCCTAGGAAGACTATCGAAGATCCCGTTCGCCCATATTTTTTTTGATCCTGTTGACTCCCATTGTATTCTTGTCGGCACGCAGGCCATCATGCATCCAGGGAACAAACAGTGAGCCACCGCTACCCCGAACCTGCAACCAGTCATCTGTGATGATGCCATTGGCAGGAGTCTTCAGGATTGCCCTCAGTTGCTAAATGATGGAAAGTGCTGGCAGTCCTGACAGCCAAAGCAAAAAAGGGTTTGAAACAGACAAGGACATCCTTCGGGTTGATTTGTCTGTTTTGATGCATCCAATTGCATTGCGGATCACATTGCTTGCAAGGGGCTACCAAAATACTACGCACTTGATGAGAATGTATGAGAATAAGGTTTTCCAAGCAAAGTGTTTTTTTCCACCCATGCCAAGTCTCATATTTCCATCAGACACCCCGTCATTCAGTTCCAGCAGGGATGATTTCACCTGGGTGGTGAGCTCATTCTGCTTGATCCCTGCAGCCCAAATAATGCCTCAGTGCAGCATTGTGGCGATCATGGCGTGACTACCTGCTCTAGAAGAATGTCAACCTTCCAATCCGGTAATACATTTTCTGTTGACGCGCTCAACCAGCTGTCAGTCCGAGAGTCAACCATAGGGCAATGTCCTCAGTGTAGAAGGTCACAATCATATTAACGCATCTTGTTCAGGTGGTATGGAAGAAGCATGAAGAAGCACGATCCCCATCACATCCAGTGCAGTTTCCACCCACCCGTCCACTTGCCGCTTATTTTGGATTCACTGTGCACTTCAAGTGCGAGTCCGGCATTGGTGTGCCGGTTTTTGTTTTGCTGTCTTAGACCGCTGGGCAAGCTGCAAAGCGGATCAAAGCGGCACAGGATATTTCAGGTCCCAGCGGCATTTCCTCGCCGCTCTTCTGTCTCATCTTGATTTCTTTCTTGGTGATCTCCGTCACTCGGTAGTTTGGCAGAACCTCGACACCTGGTGAGCCGTCGACATGTGTGAGGGCAAAGGGGATTAGGACCATCTCAACCGGCTCAATGGCAAATTCCAATACATAGGTGCATACATGATACTACATACAGGGAAAAAGGATGTACTGTATATTATATTACATGTACATATGTATATTAAAATATGTACTAGTATATATTCTACAATGTATTTGGCCGAATTATATTGATTCACCAGCCTGAAATAAGATCATTTTGGGATGATTCTCCTAACCATACTGTGTGGTGACGTCGCGGTGATGTCAGTACAATTCAGCCAGATTATAAATATATATTAACAAATATCATATGTACTTGTATACATGTATATATATATACGTACACAGATGTATTTGAACTCCGGCTGAATTGTCTACAATATATTAATATATGTAATATACATAGGTACATATGAATATCTGTGAGTGTACGTGTTTTCCTCATCTATTACAGCAAACATTTTTTACGTCTTCAAAACATGTTGCCGATGCCTTTGTCTGCAAAGACTTCGATACACTTTTCGGAGATGCCCCGATCGTAGGTGGAGAGCAAGTAGTCACCTTGGACCCAGGGATTTCATGGGGACCCGTTTCAAACGGCCACTTGTGGATGTAGATTGAATTCTTAGCAGGCTATGGCAAAAAAGGCTGTGATATACACATATAAACTACAGCATATAAATATGAATATAAATATCATATAGTATCATATATTACATATATATATATATATATACAATAAATGACTATGATTGATTATGTATAATAATTGTGTATCTATATAAATATATATCATATATATATATATATATATTATATATATATATCATATATATATATATCATATATATATATATATCATATATATATATATATATTCATATTCAAGAATGTTTGCAATTTGTGAAATTCATGTTGTCAAACTGCCTGTGTTGATCAGCTTCACGTTCACGTAATCCATGAGCTTGGGATACAAGTCCTGAGTGGCGCAGTTCCATTTGCTATTGACCAGTGTACCCCCCGGTGGGCGTTGTTGGGGTGACAAAAATGGCTACAACCATGCGATCTAAAACGATCTGAACCCAACATGTTTGTTGGGATATCTATGGCCTATAACATCCTGCGACTATGGTGAAATATATATATATATATATATATATATCTCTCCGCCGACCCCTGCCTTTGCCATTGCAGGGGGAGGCGCGCGAGACAGCGAAGCAGGGCCACGCTGTCCATTTGCCTCAAACCTTTTTGATGGCCTTTGCTGGCAGCTGTTCTGTGTTCAGGATCATGCTGTTTTGCACTGGTGAGGCATGACAGATGCTGATGCTTTCCTGGACCGTCAAGGGCTGTTGTTGGCCTTCGCTGGCATTCGTTCCGTGCTTCAAGGCCATGCTGTTTTGCACTGGCGAGGTGTCACGGCCATGCTGTTTTGCACTGCTGAGGCCTCAGGATGGTGGCAAAGTAAGAAATATAGCTGTTCAAAACTGGCAAATGATGTTTCCCCAGGACCCCAAATGCTCCCTCAGGGCCCCTTCCTGGACCGTCAAGGGCTGTTGCTGGCCTTCGCTGGCATTCGTTCCCTGCTTCAAGGCCATGCTGTTTTGCACTGGTGAGGTGTCACGGCCATGCTGTTTTGCACTGGTGAGGCCTCAGGATGGTGGCAAAGTAAGAAATATATAGGTGGTCAAAACTGGCAAATGATGTTTCCTCAGGACCCCAAATGCTCCCTCAGGGCCCCAAATGCCTTCCTGGACCGTCAAGGGCTGTTGCTGGCCTTCGCTGGNATGATGTTTCCTCAGGACCCCAAATGCTCCCTCAGGGCCCCAAATGCCTTCCTGGACCGTCAAGGGCTGTTGCTGGCCTTCGCTGGCATTCGTTCCGTGCTTCAAGGACATGCTGCTTTGCACTGGTGAGGTGTTACGGCCATGCTGTTTTGCACTGGCAAAGTAAAAAATATATAGCTGTTCAAAACTGGCAAATGATGTTTCCCCAGGACACCAAATGCTCACCCAGGGCCCCAATGGCATTCGTTCCGTGTTTCAAGGCTATGCTGCTTTGCACTGGTGAGGTGTCACGGCCATGCTGTTTTGCACTGGTGAGGCCTCAGGATGGTGGCAAAGTAGGAAATATAGCTGTTCAAAACTGGCAAATGATGTTTCCTCAGCACCCCAAATGCTCCCTCAGGGCCCCAAATGCCTTCCTGGACCATCAAGGGCTGTTGCTGGCCTTCGCTGGCATTCGCTCCGTGCTTCAAGGCCATGCTGTTTTGCACTGGTGAGGTGTCACGGCCATGCTGTTTTGCACTGTTGAGGCCTGAGGATGGTGGCAAAGTAAGAAATATAGCTGTTCAAAACTGGCAAATGATGCTTCCCCAGGACCCCAAATGCTCCCTCAGGGCCCCAAATGCCTTCCTGGACCGTCAAGGGCTGTTGCTGGCCTTCGCTGGCATTCGTTCCGTGCTTCAAGGCCATGCTGTTTTGCACTGGCGAGGTGTCACGGCCATGCTGTTTTGCACTGGTGAGGCCTCAGGATGGTGGCAAAATAATAAATATAGCTGTTCAAAACTGGCAAATGATGTGTCCTCAAAACCCCAAATGCTCCCTCAGGGCCCCAAATGCCTTCCTGGACCGTCAAGGGCTGTTGCTGGCCTTCGCTGGCATTCGTTCCGTGATTCAAGGCCATGCTGCTCTGCACTGGTGAGGTGTTACGGCCATGCTGTTTTGCACTGTTGAAGCCTCAGGATGGTGGCAAAGTAAGAGATATAGCTGTTCAAAACTGGCAAATGATGTTTCCCCAGGACCCCAAATGCTCACCCAGGGCCCCAAGTCCCTTCCTGGACCGTCAAGGGCTGTTGCTGGCCTTCGCTGGCATTCGTTCCGTGTTTCAAGGCCATGCTGCTTTGCACTGGTGAGGTGTCACGGCCATGCTGTTTTGCATTGGTGAGGCCTCAGGATGGTGGCAAAGTAAGAAATATATAGGTGGTCAAAACTGGCTAATGATGTTCCCCGGCACCCCAAATCCCCCCTCAAAGCCCCAAATGCCTTCCTGGACCGTCAAGGGCTGTTGCTGGCCTTCGCTGGCATTCGTTCCGTGCTTCAAGCCAGGACCCGACATGCTCCCTCAGNGTTTTGCACTGGCGAGGTGTCACGGCCATGCTGTTTTGCACTGGTGAGGCCTCAGGATGGTGGCAAAGTAAGAAATATAGCTGTTCAAAACTGGCAAATAATCTTTCCTCAGGACCCCAAATGCTCCCTCACGGCCCCAAATGCCTTCCTGGACCGTCAAGGGCTGTTGCTGGAGCCGTTCCGTGTTTCAAGGCTATGCTGCTTTGCACTGGTGAGGTGTCACGGCCATGCTGTTTTGCATTGGTGAGGCCTCAAGTAAGAAATATATAGGTGGTCAAAACTGGCAAATGATGTTTCCCCAAGCACCCCAAATGCTCCCTCAGGGCCCAAATGCTCCCTCAGGGCCCCAAATGCCTCCCTGGACCGTCAAGGGCTGTTGCTGGCCTTCGCTGGCATTCGTTCCGTGCTTCAAGGCCACGCTGTTTTGCACTGGTGAGAGTGTCACGGCCATGCTGTTTTGCACTGGTGAGGCCTCAGGATGGTGGCAAAGTAAGAATATATAGCTGTTCAAAACTGGCAAATGATGTTTCCTCAGGACCCCAAATGCTCACTGAGGGCCCCAAATGCCTTCCTGGACCGTCAAGGGCTGTTGCTGGCCTTCGCTGGCATTCGCTCCGTGCTTCAAGGCCATGCTGCTTTGAACTGGTGAGGTGTCACGGCCATGCTGTTTTGCACTGTTGAGGCCTCAGGGTGGTGGCAAAGTAAGAAACATAGCTGTTCAAAACTGGCAAACCTCAGGGCTCCAAATGCCTTCCTGGACCGTCAAGGGCTGTTGCTGGCCTTCGCTGGCATTCGGATGGTGGCAAACTAAAAAAATTAGCTGTTCAAAACTGGCATATGATGTTTCCTCAGGACCCCAAATGCTGCCTCAGGGCCCCAAATGCATTCCTGGACCGTCAAGGGCTGTTGCTGGCCTTCGTTGGCATTCGATCCGTGCTTCAAGGCTATGCTGCTTTGCACTGGTGAGGTGTCACGGCCATGCTGTTTTGCACTGGTGAGGCCTCAGGATGGTGGCAAAATAAGAAATATAGCTGTTCAAAACTGGCAAATGATGTTTCCTCAGGACCCCAAATGCTCCCTCAGGGCCCCAAATGCCTTCCTGGACCGTCAAGGGCTGTTGCTGGCCTTCGCTGGNATGATGTTTCCTCAGGACCCCAAATGCTCCCTCAGGGCCCCAAATGCCTTCCTGGACCGTCAAGGGCTGTTGCTGGCCTTCGCTGGCATTCGTTCCGTGTTTCAAGGCTATGCTGCTTTGCACTGGTGAGGTGTCACGGCCATGCTGTTTTGCATTGGTGAGGCCTCAGGATGCTGGCAAAGTAAGAAATATATATAGAAACTGGCAAATGATGTTTCCCCAGGACCCCAAATGCTCCCTCAGGGCCCCAAATGCCTCCCTGGACCGTCAAGGGCTGTTGCTGGCCTTCGCTGGCATTCGTTCCGTGCTTCAAGGCCATGCTGTTTTGCACTGGTGAGAGTGTCACGGCCATGCTGTTCTGGGCTGGTGAGGTTGCTGGCCTTCGCTGGCATTCGTTCCGTGCTTCAAGGCCATGCTGTTTTGCACTGGCAAGGTGTCACGGCCATGCTGTTTTGCACTGTTGAGGCCTCAGGATGGTGGCAAAGTAAGAAACATAGCTGTTCAAAACTGGCAAACCTCAGGGCCCCACATGCCTTCCTGGACCGTCAAGGGCTGTTGCTGGCGTTCGCTGGCATTCGTTCCGTGCTTGAAGGCCATGCTGTTTTGCACTGGCGAGGTGTCACGGCCATGCTGTTTTGCACTGGTGAGGCCTCAGGGTGGTGGCAAAGTAAGAAATATATAGGTGGTCAAAACTGGCAAATGATGTTTCCCCAGGACCCCAAATGCTCCCTCAGGGCCCCAAATGCCTCCCTGGACCGTCAAGGGCTGTTGCTGGCCTTCGCTGGCATTCGTTCCGTGCTTCAAGGCCATGCTGTTTTGCACTGGTGAAAGTGTCACGGCCATGCTGTTTTGCACTGGTGAGGCCTCAGGATGGTGGCAAAGTAAGAAGTATAGCTGTTCAAAACTGGCAAATGATGTTTGCTCAGGACAGGGCCCCAAATGCCTTCCTGGACCGTCAAGGGCTGTTGCTGGCCTTCGTTGGCATTCGATCCGTGCTTCAAGGCCATGCTGTTTTGCACTGGTGAGGTGTCACGGCCATGCTGTTTTGCACTGTTGAGGCTTCAGGATGGTGGCAAAGTAAGAAATATAGCTGTTCAAAACTGGCAAATGATGTTTCCCCAGGACCCCAAATGCTCACTCAGGGCCGCAAATGCCTCCCTGGACCGTCAAGGGCTGTTGCTGGCCTTCGCTGGCATTCGTTCCGTGCTTCAAGGCTATGCTGCTTTGCACTGGTGAAGTGTCACGGCCATGCTGTTTTGCACTGGTGAGGCCTCAGGATGGTGGCAAAGTAAGAAATATAGGTGGGGTCTTCTCTAAATTCCTTTACCCGGATTCGGTCGCAAATTACCATCACTGCGTTTTTACAGGACTCCGCCTTCAAACTTCAATTGCCTGAGCAAGCCTCGAATATGGATGAAAAAGATCGTGAATGATTAATTCCCACCAAAATCCTTGACACGTATCAAGCGCACGGCCGTTTTAGCTGGAGCTGCTAAAATTATTGAAAACACATGGAAACACTATCACACCCTGCATGGTTCCTTTGCTTGGTCTAAGCCCATATACCCAGTTGCTGCTACTGCCAGCTGGAAGCAAACAGTGCTCTTAAGTTTTCAAGTAGGGTGAGTTGACCAGCAGGCAACTGCGTATTCTTGGGGCAATTGTCTAGCGCGGATCTAGCGCGGATCTAGCGCCAGAACTACGTTTAGCCTAGCCGTTAAAACATGAAAAACAATNAGTTGCCCAAGCAGGACCAGGAACAACTGGTGCAAGAAAGCAACAGGGAAAGAAAGCATCGGGCCTGACCTATGTTTCACTTGAACGGCTATGTAAAAGCATCTAGCGCCACACTAGCGCAAATCTAGCGCTAAGCTTCAGGAAAGTGATTTCACTGCATATATACAGGACTCCGCCTTGTAATGAAATCTAAGATACATCACTGTCCAAGTATTTATGACCCTCGGATTGAAAAATTCCTTATAGGCATTTTAGAGCGGATCCCAGGTGTTCAAAACTGCCAAATGATATTTCTCCAGCACCCCAAATGCTCACCCAGGGCCCCAAATGCCTTCCTGGACCGTCAAGGGCTGTTGTTGGCCTTCGCTGGCATTGGTTCCGTGCTTCAAGGCCATGCTGTTTTGCACTGGTGAGAGTGTCACGGACATGCTGTTTTGCACTGGTGAGGCCGCAGCCATGCTGTTTTGCACTGGGAGGTGTCACGGCCATGCTGTTTTGCACTGTTGAGGCCTCAGGATGGTGGCAAAGTAAGANTTGCACTGGTGAGGCCGCAGCCATGCTGTTTTGCACTGGGAGGTGTCACGGCCATGCTGTTTTGCACTGTTGAGGCCTCAGGATGGTGGCAAAGTAAGAGATATAGCTGTTCAAAACTGGCAAATGATGTTTCCCCCAGGACCCCAAATGCTCACTCAGGGCCCCAAATGCCTCCCTGGACCATCAAGGGCTGTTGCTGGCCTTCGCTGGCATTCGTTCCGTGCTTCAAGGCNCCCCAGGACCCCAAATGCTCACTCAGGGCCCCAAATGCCTCCCTGGACCATCAAGGGCTGTTGCTGGCCTTCGCTGGCATTCGTTCCGTGCTTCAAGGCTATGCTGCTTTGCACTGGTGAGGTGTCACGGCCATGCTGCTTTGCACTGGTGAAGCCTCAGGATGGTGGCAAAGTAAGAAATATAGCTAATCAAAACTGGCACATGATGTTTCCTCAGGACCCCAAATGCTCCCTCAGGGCCCCAAATGCCTTCCTGGACCATCAAGGGCTGTTGCTGGCCTTCGCTGGCATTCGTTCCGTGCTTCAAGGCCATGCTGTTTTGCACTGGTGAGAGTGTCACGGCCATGCTGTTTTGCACTGGTGAGGCCGCAGCCATGCTGTTTTGCACTGGCGAGGTGTCACGGCCATGCTGTTTTGCACTGTTGAGGCCTCAGGATGGTGGCAAAGTAAGAAATATAGCTGTTCAAAACNGAGGTGTCACGGCCATGCTGTTTTGCACTGTTGAGGCCTCAGGATGGTGGCAAAGTAAGAAATATAGCTGTTCAAAACTGGCAAATGATGTTTCCCCAGGACCCCAAATGCTCACTCAGGGCCCCAAATGCCTCCCTGGACCATCAAGGGCTGT
>BGPT01001187.1:124805-160891 GCA_003297045.1 Symbiodinium sp. clade C Y103 | reverse complement strand
GCGAGGTGTCACGGCCATGCTGTTTTGCACTGGTGAGGCCTCAGGATGGTGGCAAAGTAAGAAATATAGCTGTTCAAAACTGGCAAATGATGTTTCCCCCGGACACCAAATGCTCACCCAGGGCCCCAAGTGCCTTCCTGGACCGTCAAGGGCTGTTGCTGGCCTTCGCTGGCATTCGTTCCGTGCTTCAAGGCCATGCTGTTTTGCACTGGCGAGGTGTCACGGCCATNNTGGCGAGGTGTCACGGCCATGCTGTTTTGCACTGTTGAGGCCTCAGGATGGTGGCAAAGTAAGAAATATAGCTGTTCAAAACTGGCAAATGATGTTTCCTCAGGACCCCAAATGCTCCCTCAGGGCCCAATGCTCATGTCAATGACTTATGATTGAAACCCAAGGTCAGTGTTTGGAATCCGTGACTGGATCCTGGCATCTGGACACTTTTTGTTGGGGACCTCTGTTTGATTGTTCCAAATATCAATGGCTATGTATCAAAATGAAGGTACCTCAAACGATAAACATCTGCGGGTTTCTTTTCTGCCGAATGTTCCCCCGTTAAAGTTTCAAGGCCCAAGCTGCACCAACCCCTCAAAATGAGGGGTCGGCGGCACCAGGGCGGTAGCCCTTTTTATATATATATATATATATATATTTATAAATCTATACTGTATATATTATATCCACGCAAAGTTCAGTGGAGCATGTAGAATTTTTGCAAATCTGCAGCTGGGCTTCTTTGGCATCGCCTGAAAGGAAATCCGCCAAGTCAGCAGCGACTTCCACACCAGTGGGGCCGCCGCCAACCACCCTGAGTAGGAAGATAAAGAGTAGATGGAACCACCATGAACCACCGTATGTACAGCACCAGGATCGTAATCCCTACTTCTACGGCTTCTGGCTGGATCTGGCTGGCACGCTTGAGGACTTTAGGAAACACAAAAGGCGGCAGCAACCTGTTGGTCTTGTTTTTGAATGTTTTTGATGCAAATTGTCCACTTCGGGCAGACTCTTGCATCTGACTGACTTCCTTGTGCTGGCAAGCTGCACGAAGCTCAACCACCTGCCACAGGCCAGGAGAATGGTCCGCAAAAGTTGATGACCCTTCTGTCGGCAGAATATTCCACCTGCTTGAAATACCATTCTACAATCAAAAGCACCAAAAAACTTGAAGTTCACGCTTCATCCAAAACATTCCAGAAAAAACAAGAAAAACAGTCCCACTACAGGGTTTCTTCGCGAAATGACCACGGTCGTGTCTTGTTTCACTGCCCTGTGCCTCTTCTTCTGCTTCTCTGTAGCATTGGGCAAGGAAGCCCGTTCGAAAAGGTCCGTGACCTTGTCTCGGACCTGGACAGGACAAGCTGGGCAGGTGGAAGAATCCTCCATTTGATGGGAAATCCCATACAGATCCATACAGTATGTAGTTGTTAAATATGATTGTCCCATACTTATCCATATTTTCCATTCCTATTTAAACCTCCGTTGATAGGGGATTTCCCAGCTAGCCACCTTTGACTACCAGAGGGTAAATGGGAAAATCATCGAACTAAATGGTGGATCTTCCAGCAAGCCATCTTTGATGACACCGCAGGGTAAAATATCTGTTGAATCAGCTCCTTGAAACAACGGATGGCCTCTTTGCCTCTTTCCGTATAAACCTCATATTACATGTGCAAAGAGACAAACATCGATAAAAATGCTGCGATTGCCAAGTCCTTGGAAACTGCTGTTCAATGGCACTTCCATCTTAGCCATCCAAAGCTCCTAACGTCCATCCTGAAACCCACCTGTCTTCATCAACAATGGAAGGCTGAACCAGTACATACATTCTGTATGTGTACAAATACTACACCAGTAGATAACAGTACCAACGCGAAATACAGTATGAAATACATCTCCAATATACTGATGCATACTGATGCATACTGACCTCCCATTTGCAGCCCGATTCTCACAGAACCCTTCTCTCCAACATTCTCCGACCTTTCGAGCGTCTGTGAGCTCCTTGAAGAAGAAGGCATGCTCTTGAACTCCAGGAGTCGCGAAGTCGTTGGTCTGTGCCCCGATGCCATAGATTAACACGTCCTTCCGGGAGGAATATAACGAGGTGATGATGGGAATCTAGCATTCCATATGTCAAGACATGGATCCGAAAAAATAGAAACTCACTCAATGCACTCTATGTGGCTAGAGACTATCGAAGCACATTTAGTCAGACCAACATATTCAAATTCTAATGAGGATGCAGCCAGGGCTAGCTAGCTATTGAGACCTCCACACCTGCTGTCCTAGTGCTTCCAGAACTGCAACTATTCTGTCATTGGATGAAATAAACATTATATTCATTTACTTCACTGAAACGAGTCCCTTCACCCCCGGGTCATATTCGATGTCGAACGACATCTTTCTCGGCACGGAATCCTGCTTGCGTGCAATGGCTTAAAGCTTTGGAAAAGATCAAACAAGCTACTGCTACAGATTCTTCAATCGGCCATAAATATCCATAAATGAGTATGTTTCGAACCTAGAGTCTTCCGCCAATTTGCAGCTCTACCTTCAGTGAAGCCACTGAGAAACACAAGTTCTGAGACATGGTCAAGCTGTGCACTATCGCACTCAGCACCTCTCCTCTGGAAAGTGATCATAATCGATGTCTGCTGAGTTATCAGGTGTCCCAGCGCGAGTGCACCTTGGTAACATTATGCGAAATTTAGTATGATTGGAACACATGGGGCCCTCAATGGTTGGAATCTTTGGTTGATGATAACTGACAATGACCAGCTGCCAACAGGATCATTCCCAGCAGTGGGCACCCTTCACCCTTGCATCTCCAAGCTTGAAACGATGAACTTCTGGAAAATCTGCCCTGAAAATCCCTGAAATTCGTTGCAGGGCTTGAGGGGGTGATATTTCATGATTCTGAGCGAATGATGTCCCAGCAAAGTGGTTGCAGCCTTTCCCGTCGAGTCCCAGCTGATCTTCTTCGTGACTTTGTGACAAGTTTGTTGTCTGAAACTGCAGTGTCCCGGTTTCCCCACTGTCAGCTGAGGGCAGCACTTAACCACCTTATTCTTGACGTCGATGTGCTCGCACTTTGCTTCAAGGAAATCTGCCTCGTGTGTTCTCTCCAACACTAGTCCGGCATTGGAGACTGGTATCAGTTACATGTCACTGTATCCTATATATATATATATATATAGTTGACAGTTGACAACGTTGTCTCTGCGGCCTGGTTCAAGCTCACAATTCACAATCATGGGTGACAAAATCGGGACTGTCAGGGCCCGCCTTGTCTTTAGTCACGCGTCGAATTGGTGTCACGATTGATCGCTCTTCAATCGATCCCATCGTACTCGCTGGCAGCAGTGGAGTGTACCTCAGTGACAAGCGTGCTCTGAAATGCAGCCAAGGTTGAAGTCTTGAAGTATGCAAGAAGTCAGGCAATTTGAAGCCCGGCAGTCTTCCCAAAATTCCAAATGCTTGTGAAGGTGAGTAGCACAACGCAAGCAATGCATCCAAGCCGAGTGTCAGAAAGAAATTGCGTGGTGAGACCTGAGGCCGTCCGCCAAACAAAGCACACAATTGCTATATGTTGATGTTGTACTTGCATTGCTTGCTGATAGACAAGCATTTCATTTCAACATTTCATAGTATATCCCAGACCTTCCCACGTCGAAGTTTAACTTAGCATTTAACTGCACAAATGCTAAGCTAAACTTAGCATTTGGGTTAAATACTAAGTTTACCCATGAAATCCTAAGTTTAACCATGCTCCTGTTTTTTTGCGGGAAACTTACTATGCAGGATCAGTCAAAGCTTTGGTATCAGAAAAAGACCACAGAAAACATAGAGTTTGCTGGGTGCCAGCTCAGGCGGAGCGCCGGGGTAAACTTGGTATTTCACGGATATAATAAACTTAGTATTTCACGGGTAAACTTAGTTTTTCACGGGCACTTCACGCAACTTCACGGGTATTTCACCATCTAGGACCCATCTAGGTTGGGGGATTCTACCAAAATCTATGTCAGCTCTTCCACCCAATACACTGCTGCACGTCAGTTGTCCGGCAATGTATTCACAGGTTAACCGGGGATACCAAGGGAGATAGCGGGGCCGACCATGATTAAACTTAGCATTTCTGTATGTCGAAGTTAAACTGAACCTTTGAAGGCCTGGGATATTATATCACTCTGTATCGCGCTACAATGCTTTATATCTTTTAAAATTGTGATATCATCTTATATTATCGCCCGCAATTCAGCAAAACTAGATCCCCCTCAAAAGCCCAGCTGCTCCTGCAACCAAGAGGCCACTGTGATGTCGTAGTATTTCGCAATGTCTTCGGACAATCCCTGCAAGAATGTCACTGATCCCCAACCTGTACCAAGGACCACCATCTTTGGGCGTCTTCCGCTTTTGTGGGCCGCAGGTCTCTCTTTGCTCAAGGTCTTGATCCCCGCAGCCACCGAGGCTGCCGCCCCGCCAGCAGCTGCCAGCTTGCCGGCCGCCGCCACCTTGGCCGCGGCCGCGGCGGCGGCCACGGCGGGGCCGATCACCCGGCGCTGGACCTTGGGATTTTTGGCGCGGCGCCGGTGGAGTTTTCGGCTGCCAAGCGCGAGAAGTGTGGCAGCTGGAACTGCTGACACTAAGGACTGGCTGGGAAGGCTTGAAGACCTCTGCTGTGGTTGGCGCACGGCAGGTGCCACGGGACTTGAAATCCCTGGAGACGTGCTGAGAGGTGCTACAAAGCACGGCGACGCCATCGGGCCAAAAGGCCAAGGGGCCCAACTAGCGCGAGAGTTGCTGTACTGATCGCTTGTGTCGAAACTTCCACAGGATGTACGAGCCAAGCATAGCAAAAAGATGCAAAAAATATCAAAAAGCTTCAAAAAGTAAATTTCAATTCGCTGTGCTAAAGTTAGACCATCAACAAGAGACATGCAAGGCAAAGAACATGGGACAGTCTACCGTCACACCTGATATAGCCGAAGGCTGAGCTTCGTGCGCCAGGTCGGCTATGGCGAACGGCCTACCGGGTGGTCTGGTGCTCCCTTGATTTTCACGGATTCAACTTGCAAGCATTAACCAACATACCTCGGTCAAAAGATGCCACCCTGCCTATCATCCTGAGTAGCCTCTCGAAAAATCTCGCCGAGTGCCTGCAATGGATTAGGTTCTTCGTGTGGATGTGGTGATTTGGTGGAAATACTGCAAGGCAATGGATCGGTTTCTTACGTGTGATGACTATGCCTTACATACACTGTATGCCTCACTTTGCTACATGACCACTGTTCAATCTAACGATTCCATGCCTCTTCGGTCCACTCAGCGGGATCCTGAACCCATGACATTGGCAAAAAAAAAGGCATAATCATAACATTCTCTTATGTGTCTTGGGGAAATCCTACCAATTCAATCTAAGACTGGACACACATGGTGGCCCTCATGGTTGTATAGAGGTTCGATGACGGTCACGTCACATACCAACAAAAACAATCGCCATTCTACTAGCACAGCAGCCATTCAAAGCCGGAGCTGTCCTGCCCAACACGCTCCAGAATCAAAGCTGCTGCACCTTGCGATCACTCAGGTGCGTGACCGTTATGTTGATCCCCGTTGCAATCTGATTGAAAGAAATTGGGAGGAATGATTGGTAGATAACGCAATTGACGGGGTGTTCCTACCTCGTTCTCCAGTCCTGTAGCGTTTTTTGGGGTCTGACCTCGTTTTCCAACGCCGCACTTGTTTTCAATAGCTAAATGCTTTATATGCGATGCCTACCTCGTTCTCGGGGTGTTCCTACCTCGTTTTACAGCCTAATTATGATGTTTTCGACAAACCGGGTACGTCCCAATACTACTTTCCATTTAAGCAAATAAAAGCCGTCGCTCATGTGTTTCAAGCATGTTCAAACCACCCAGCGGAATGGCTACGTAGTTTAGTAGACATGTTGTTTTCTCTGGTCACAAATCCTCGAAGAATGAAATGACATTATGATCACCCGTAAAAAATGACAAAAAAAACAATAGGAAAGACATTGTTACTATCATTTTGATTGGGTTCTTTTCTGTCTTTTTGGGGGTTGCGAATGTTGCTATAAATGGCTAGGTGAACCCCCTGGCCCAACCACCAGACCTGTGGTGATGCCCAAGTGTTCGCCCAGGAGCACCGGAGGTACAGCAACGCCTCAGCGGAATCATGGGCCCATCCTGGCGCAACATGCGAATTGTCTTTATAGAACTTCAAACCTCTCATATCTATATATAATGTATAGTAATACATTGTATACACACATATCCGCCGACCCCGGCCTTCAGCAGGGGAAACGAGCAAGAGGAAAAGGGGGCAGGTTCTTGGAGCCCGGAGAGCTGTTTCGCTGTGGCGAAGCCAGGTCCTTGGAGCTGCAGGCTTGGGCTGTGGCGAAGCCAGGTCCTGGGAGCTGCAGGCTTGGGCTCGAGACCTAGGTTTCTACAGGGTTCAGAAGGTGACGTTAGACATTGGGGTGTGTGGCCCGGAGATCCTGGTGAAACCTTTGCGTTAGACATTGGGGCGTGTAGCCCGGAGATCGTAGCGAAACCTTTAGCTAGTTCGTGTTTTGCTGTGGCGAAGCCAGGTCCTGGGAGCTTGGGCTTGAGACCTAGGTTTCTACAGGGTTCAGACTCCCTCCTAAATCCTTCAGTTAGGTTGGGTTTCGACGTTTTTGGGGGGTCCGGGGCTGGAAAAATAATATAAGATGCTTCCGGAGGTGGGTTTTGGAGCGTGTTTGACCTGTTTTTTGGCCGATTCTTGTTCCGCTCAAAAAACTCGTAAATTAGGGCGCTTTTGGATGTTGGGCATATAGAAACGCGTTGTTGCAATGGGCTCAAAACTGCGTAAATACCAGTGTTTTTTTGCATGCTGGTAAGCAAAAAAAAAACACTGTAAATACCGTGGCTTATCGCAAGTACTATGGTTTTGGGCTTCCGAGGCTCTGAAAACATCGGTATTTACAGTGTTTTTTGCTTCAAAGGCACAAACAAATTGCAAACACACCTATTTGGCTTTTTTTGAGGCACAAAAAAAATGCGACAAAACGCTGTGGTAAGATGGTTTACAAGCTGCGCAATGTAAGGAACATTACGCGTGCGCGCGAGTCAAAATGCAGACTACGGTAACAACATAATCCTCATCTTTATGGCATCGCCGGTGTGCGAAGCTCTACAAAAATTCAGATCTATAAAATGTCATTGCTAATAATTATATATAAATTAAACATATATTAATATATGAACCATAAATACGGTAAACAACACAATATAAACAATGATAATATATATGAAGTTCGCCCCAAGGAATATGTCCAGTGTATCAAATCCAGCAGGGCACCGGCTCAGCCCCCAGCCGGCGTGACCCGTGGTGGCGTAGATCATGTGCAAGTCCTCCTTGGTTTTTGGTATGGATTTACGGGATGCGACAGCATCACTACTTCAGGTACTGGGGATGTAAGCAGGAAAAACTGTGGTGTCATGGGTGTATACTGGGGATACAAGATGATAGAACCAACAATATCGTTAGTATGATTCAATGATTTGGGTTTGTCTGAAAATAGGAAATACCACCCTCCAAATGGCTATTTTCAACGGGATCATGATCATTAAGTCTGAAATCTGGAGGTATCCTATTCACAGACAAAATGTCGGGCCAGGTGACCCGCCTATGACCAGGTTACCTATATGATCCATTCATGTTCACTGTTTCTGAGAAGACACTGAGCATACTCATGTAAAGATATGTAAAGTACGTAGCACTGTTTTGTTGAGATGGACGGCTTGGAAGAGAAACCTCAGGTGTTTCTTCCAAAAGGGGCTGAAGTCTTTCCGGACCTTTCAAAAGGGTGACATGGAATCAAGCGACAGCTGAGACCGCGGGCTATGAAGCTAGGAAGTTTCACTGCCTCCACGCCAGTTTCATGGCGAATCACATGTTCCCGGGTCTCCAGATCTCAGAAATAGCCACGACATCTGCGAAATATCTGCTGTCCCACAAAAAAAGAAAACGCCACCGAGGCCAAAACGGACCGCCTCAAAGAGCACATCTGTCAGCAGCCGGCTGAGGTCCGAGTAGACAGGGCCCGAGCATAATCCAGACCTTGGCGGCTCCCGCTGAATAGACCCCAAAAAGGATCATAATCCCGTCCCACTGGTTAAATCCCCTGCATAAGGGACCCCAAAATGAATGGATCCAATACTAAACCAAGATTTCCAGGCAGCATTTTGGATATAGATATATACACATATCTGATATAATTTTAGATAATATTAAGAGGAGGACGGGATTACTTTTGTAATCCTTTTTCTGGCCAAGTTGATAGATCAATCGTTTTTTCTGACCATGTGGTACGTACAGAATTATGGAATCCTCCACGTCACGAAGTACTTTCGAGTTGCTGAATTGCTACTGTCAGGTCCTGCCAACATCCACCAATCCATGTGTTTCCGGCCCGGAATCGTCCCAAATGCCTGATATATTGGGTGGTCTTGCAGACTTCACTCCCATGGTTGGCCGCTTGAGGATCTTTTCATGTACCAAACACCACCACATTGGTGGGTCCGTTACCCTCTGCTGATCAGATCCGGCAATGAAAAAAACACCACTCCCACCAAGAACATGCGAGAAAATCATCTATCCGATAGACACACATCGAAAAACCTCGCGGAAAAAACTCCCCTGCCAGGTTTGATCAGCATCAAACATGACTTAATCATGACTAGAAAATCTCCCATTGTTTCCGGTGATTTTCCCAGCTCTAAACCTCCATTGCTTCGGGGATTCCCGCTGAGTCCTTGGCCAACCGCTGGCGCAAAGGTCGAAGCCTGAGAGGCTCTGAGAGTCCCGGAGCAGGAGACCTTGGGCCGCTTGGGCCAGTGGCTGAAGCCCATCCCCAACGACAGGAATGGTGGATTTAAGCTTGGAAAAGTGATGATATCATGGAGATGATATAGGGAGAGAAACAATAATCCTGATTGATTGTGTCTTGAAATGGGGTATATACTAACCGGCATATATGATATGCCCCAGCGCATTCACCAGAATCGGTACTGTATTTTCAGACAAACCTACTGTAGCCAAGTAGAACCTAAACAGCAGAATCAAGACAATGATCTCAGGTCGTTTTAGCTAGTCCCTGACCAGTGCACCCCTTCATCCCAAAGCGCGCGTTGGGGACGAGGCGTCTGCAGGTCAATCGAGGATGTGACCAGGAGTTGGGCACCTCGAAAGAGGAGTGACTTCCAAAACCCAAGGCCCCAAGGTTTTCTTTCCTGGAAGAACACCCGAAGATCCCCAAGCTATGATCATATTAATCATACTGTATCAACTCTATAATCATATCATGTCATCATCTTCTGGTAATGACGAGACCATGTTGGAACATCACCCAACCGTTCGGGTAGGGTAGATCATCTCCACCAATCATAGAGGGTCACCAAGGCGTTGCAGGGACCCCCAAAATGGGACATAAGCACTCTAAGGCCCTCTCAATTTTGCTCATAATCCACATCTCTGTTGCCTCATCTCCCGATTCGATCCATCCTTCTGAGGTCAAAATCCATCTGGTTGGCCTGGCAGTTCCACACCGACCCCTGCACACCTATCTAGACTGCACCTCAATCGGTGGGAGCTTGTCTTCAGAGTCTCGACCTGATACATCATCGAAACTGGCTGCAGGAAGAACACCAGGAAATCGAGTTTGAACCTCCAAAAAAAAGGCCTTTCTCACCTGTTGAACCTCCAATCATCGGCCTTCACCAATGTTTCTTTGGTTCCTTGTGACCCCATGGATCGCAGCATCACCAAGAGACCCCCAAGTTCCAGACCCTCTGCTGAGATCAACAGTTGCAGCCGTCGCTGCAGATCTCTGGCCGACCTTTGCAGCTGCAGACTTGGTCGGAGGTGGTGGGTTTGTCCGAAGAATCATGGAAAAACTCCACATTTGATGGCTGATCATCATTGATCATCATTGATCATCATTGATCATCGTTCTCCCCATTGAAACATTGTAACGAAGATTATTTGGGGGATACACAAGAATACCCCATGTTCGAACACCCCCAGATGTATCGACCCACAATAATGAAAGTGTAGTGTTGCGGCCACCATACTTCGGCCACACATTCGCTCCAGTCCGCCCGCAATTTGCCGAGCTTCAACCCATGGATTTGACCAAAGGTATCAAGCTGAAGTGTTTGATGCAGAATCAGAAAGGTGCAATTTCTTCAGGGACTTGGGCGTGCAGTTCCAGTTAAAAGTGGATACATAAGCATAGTGATCATAGTGATAGGGGCCCCATATCATATCCCAACTTTGGGGGTTTAAAATCCAACGGTCACACCCATGAACAACCCCAACTGCACCCCCAACTACAGCCATATGATAAGTGAGACTAAGCTCCAAGTTTGGACAGATTCTTGTGGCTGAGGACCGCACTGCAAGATCTCCACGAGCCTCGCTGCATGGTTTGTATGAGCCACCTCTGTAAGAAAAATGGATCAGAAAGCAACAAAAACATGCGATAGCATCATGAAAATAGTAGAACGTGTTTCCAGGCTTCAAATGATTTCAAATGGCTTCCGATAGTCCATGTTGCTAATTTTTGTGTTCAAGAGTCATGCTCCCTGAAAACACCATCCAAACGAACAAAACCTAGACACCTAGAGTGGTTGGTGGTTTCCACCCATCCCAGAAAGACCTGTCACTTGGATCATCCGACTTGGGATGGAAAGCCAAAAAATGTTTCCCCTTGGCAGTGTTGAAACCACAACTCAGTAGATGGAATCTCCAATCTTTAAACATCCTTGCTATCCTTACCTGGCTCCAGTAAACATTGACCGCCGCCCCAGCAACACAACTTGATCTTCGCTCCCGGCGGTGTTCCGAACTGCTGTTCGCAGCACTCCTTCAAAGTGTGACGGCAAGCTTCAGAGTTGTCGCTTGAAATGTGTTGACTCTGATGCAGAATTACCACAGAACATCACCAGCAACAACAGGCATTACCCAATTGCCCTTCTGCAAACAAAAAGACTTCTCGACAGATTCTGAGTAGTGGAACAACCAGGACAGAATCATCCCAAAGTGGGATGGAAGACCCTTGGTGAAACCATCCACCAGTCTTAATCAATTTTCTATGTGTCGATTTACTGTATGTAAAATCCTTTTTATTCCCCATTATTTATGTATATTTATATTATTGGATATGAAAGGTACGTAGATTTGGCCTTGGTATGCCCCGACATATGGTCATCTTCACACGAACGATGATGACAGTAGATTCGATAAGGATAAACCAGTATAAACCATTAGTATAACCACCATTTGTGAACCACTATCACATATTCTTCACCAGAATCCCTTGGTCCCTTGGGGTTCCCAAGAGGTCACTCACCTCTGTGATCTGCCGGACGCAGGCATGGAGTGGGGAGGCCTTGAGCACCACCGGTAGATAGCTGGGATTCATGGAGCTTCAGAACCAGTCATGCTATGACGGATTTGAATAGCTGTGATCCTCTTTATCCATACTACATCTTAACCCCAGTTTTGTTTCCGGGCGGGTACAAGTAACCTATGTTGATAAGGAAAGTGATCTTTTTTGCGATGTAACCCTCCTGAAATGACACTGGGTTGACATTGTCGACACTACAAGTGTAAGCACTCTTGGGAATGTAGTCAATGAATCGTGACAAAGACCTGAACCATTTCAAGAGAATTTTCGCCGCTTTCTTGCTCAAAAAAGTCTGGCCCTCGTGGTCCTCGCTACATATGCACACTCCAAATTTGGGGGAACAAAGTCTCAGTATCCTGTACTTTCCTTTGTACTGGTAGCATCATGTCATAGTGAGCCACACCATTCTCTGCACAGACTGCATGGTTTCTGGCTGCTAGGCTCCAGGCGCGCGCCTCCTGAAGTCATCCAAATCATCAAGCATTGAAGGATTTCCCATGGAATCTCCAGGGAGAAACAGCAAATATTACTATCAAGTGATATGGAATACCCATGGTGACTGTTCATCCAATGTGCGCTTTCAATGTTCTACAATCACAAACAGGAGCCAGTGGCATGGGAGAGACCCACCAGGCAACCAGCTTTGGTGAGAAAGGATATTCATAGCGCCCCATATCATCATGTAGATTCATGTAGATAGTGGATCTGATGATCTGATCAAAATAAAAGACTCTTGCAGGTACCCAGCAAGAAGTGCACTGTCCACCTGTCCAGCCCGAGCACAACCCGCCTTTCCCAGCAAATGACGCTCCAACATGGGCCTGAGCTGTGTTCAGGATCACAGCTTCTAAAAATAAGGAACCAGCGCACCAAGAAATTTGGTCCTTCTCAGCCTCAAAACCATCGATTTTCTGGATTTTACCGGTCATTTTAATTCATTCCAAGCAAGACTAGAAGCCACTGTGGTCCTTTACCATGAGCTGGTATTGGTTCTACCCCCAAGGGCGTCCATCACTTCTTCCAAGCTACGCCAGCTCCAGAAGGGATCGGACCTTTCTGCGCGATGGTTGGATGGGGTTGCCTACTGTCGCTACTATCACAATGACTGGAATCCCCTCAGGATGGATATGGCTTCTAGGTGTTGTACTTCGAAACATTAAGTGCATCTCCAAATCCAAGCATTTGTGCCCTTGGATGCCCTTGGTCTCCTAAGCAAATAGATGACACGACGTTTGACAAAATCGAGCCAGTTGCTTTACTTTGGTCGGCCCAAGTGTCCTTTTTGATCCCGGAGGATTCATAGAGGAGCTGATAATTTCCCTACATCTGTGAATGGTTGAGCCTCAAACGGACCCTTGCAATGATTTGCTTGGGAGTGACATGCAGAAATGGGATGAAATGGGTATATTTGTACTCATTTCAAAGTTTTACATGACCCCAATGAAGATATCTGGGATATCTGGGACTTCAATCTCTAACAAACTGGACGGTTTCAGATCCTCAAAAATCATCAGGCCAGTGACTTAACCCACCACCATCAGCTCCAGCAACCTCGAAGCCCTGGTCCCCCCGAGTTCCCAAACAGCACTGCATCGCCGCAGGGGAAGCGGCGGTGGACTCCCAAGAGACGTGCTCCAGGACACCTGGGAAGCCGCTGGAGGTATCTCCAACAGTGGGTGCCTTGCACAACACAGGAAAACCCCATGGAAAAAACCATGGGTTTTAGTCATGCGACCCAGAAAACTGAGAAAGTTTGCCAAATTCTTGGGAAATCAACCCAGCTGGACTGAGATTTTTTGGTCATCTGGCAGTGGAAGCTGCGCCTCACCAGATTTGAGGCGAGCTGCATAGGGCGAAGTGCAGCTGGACGAAGTTGGTCCGGGCAATTCATCCTTGTCAAGGTGAAAGGACTTTCACGAAAACGGATGGGGGATAAATGATCATATGAATGGAGAATTGACCAAGAAAAATGGGAGTACATGGCTCATCAAATGGGCAGAAGTGATAATGAGTGGAGAGGGATCCAATCGCAGAAGAGCCAGGTTTCTTTTGCTGCTAGAGGCATGGGCTTCCTGAAATAGGGAGCAAAACTTTGGGCCGGTTTGGAATACCATTTCCTATCCTTTGCTAAACATTGTCGATGTCTGGTCGGTACAGAGTCTTCCAGGCCTCCAGAGATGCTAAGCCTTGGGGCATGGTGGACGTCAGATTGGAAAACAAGTTTCACTGTGGGTTCATCATAACGCCTAAATCTTATTTTCTGCACTTTACGTGCCCTCCAAACGGTTTTTTCCCCTTTGACCTAGTCTTGCAGCTACGGACAAGGGCGATCAATGGGTTGTGCACTCTATTCAGCAGTTGAACAGGAACCTGCAATCCACAAAGAGATCTACCTTCTTTGCCAATGGAAAGCTTAAACGTGGTGGACTTCAAACATACACACGCAGGGAAACTTCAGGGCTGCTCATGCTCTGGCGAGTCCCTCAGCCCATCTGCGCTGGGCAAGTTTTTTCCAATCATATCGGAGCGGATGCAAAGAGGGGCAACCCCACACCTCAACTGCCTGCAGCAAAGGGTTGACAGAGACAACAGTTTTGGGAACAGGGCCAATCAACAAAGAGGAACACAAGGTAGAAGCATTGGTTGTTTCCAAGAATTGGAGATCCCTAATCAAAACATACAATCCACTGCAGCAAAACCACCAAGATGGCACTTCCCAGGCCGCTGGTTTGATACTTTGAACACAGATGTTGGCTGTGCAGGCAATTCCTCCTCTTCCATATAATCAGATATTATTCACGTAAGACATAAAATACAGTAGCTGGTTGGTCGTTTCAACCCTCCCAGAAATGATCACTCAGAGTTCCTCCTCCCATGTTTCCTGGAACTTTAGAATAATCAATCAAACGGCCAACCAGATAGGTCCTCATCCCACCCATCCCTGGTGGAGCTATTGGAAATCTTCGAACTAGTGGTTGATTAATATGGTTTCCCCGTTCTTGGGTTCTGAGAATTCCCAATATTTGAAGGATCTTATAACGCCTGTACTGTAATCGCCAACTCACCATCATTTATCAGTCATATCATTATATATGATCATATATGCAATCATTTTTGATACTAAACACCCAATAAATGTACGTATGTTTGATAGTCAACACCCAAGAAATGACTGCTTAATTCCCGTTGAATACCTCATCAACCATGATATTCCCCTTCCATCCCACACTATATCACCAGTACGTCCCCTTGGCTGGTGCCTGGCGCTCCCATTGACTCACCTGGGTAGATGGAGCCCGGGGCCCCTGGTCATCCAATGCTATAAACCTACTGGGGATGGTTTATTATACCACCCACGTCTAGGGAATTTGGGGATGGTTTATGGCATTGGGTTTACCGCACTAGTGGGTATTAAACCCGTATTCAAATGTCAACATGTTGAAGATAAATCTATGTTCATGGTCAAAATGACCTTTGGGATAAGTTCATACATGTTATTAAATCTGAGTTTGTTTGTAAATGGAAAAAAAAATGAACATCATCTATGTGTCCACTATCACTCATGATTTCGGGTACCCTCACGAATGACTCCTTTTTTGCCTATGGTTTGCAGTCACCAAAAGGTAAAACTTGGTAAATTGGATTATGGTTTGTTATTGGGCTCACAGACTAGGACAGCTACTGTAAACAATCCTACACGAAACCCTCATTTACTGCGCAATGGACCCCCTGAAGATGGACATCTGTGTGCCAACTCCATCCAGTTTCGCACCTCGTCTCTCGATGACATATTTTGCGTGGCCCTGTTCGGAACAGTGCCAGATCGTTATACGGAGAGGTTAAAACTGGAAGTCGCAGCAAGCATAACTTGAAAGTTGCCAGGCGAGAAATAGATGAAACACATGCTTGCCACATGTTTTTCCTGTCCACAAAGGTGGCTTTTTTGTCTGAAATGTCCATTAAATCAACTCTCAAATACCCAGCGCCTGATTTGTAGCATAGGAAATGATGTCAGCGATCTGCACGTGCCTTCGCTGGTTGCAGGTCCCGTTGGCGTCTTCTACCATGCAACGCTGCACCAGAACTTCAATGGAGCATGCAGAATCTTGTGTTCAAATCCACAGGCTGCAACGATAAAAATTCCAGTTTTTCTTGAAGTTGGCATTGAATCCAACCTTTGGACTTCTCAAAACTGTCAGAGAAAACCGCGGATCCCATGACAGGACCTTGGCCGAGTGGTGACATACACAATCTGGTCGGCAATATCATCAGCAACCAGTGGGATGATGTTCTCGTAGACCTCAAGCAAAGACTGGTGCAGATGGCTGGAGAGTTTGCTGTTGTTGGAGGATTAAGCTTATTTCTTGATTACTTCTGATTAAAACAAAATACAATTCTATAAATTCCAAGTTGAGGCTACATTGCACCTATGTTGGCCCATGTTGGGATGATGTTGATGTATATTGGCATTAGATCTGAGCTTAGCTTAGCCGATGTGTTTCTTGTGCCTGAAAATACCCCTAGTTGGGACCTATTGGTTCTTTAGCCTTGGAGAGCAAAACAAACTCCAAAAGTGTGTTGTATTTTTGCGTGATTTTTTTTTAAGGAAAAGGCTTCAAAGCGGCCAAAAAATTGTATACAGACACTGGATTTGTATGCTCCCAAGCATCCCTTTCGGGTCAACCCCTATATGACGCAGGCCTGAAAAGGCTCAACATCTTCCAAAAGTGGCACGACTGGCGCAAAACAAACTTTACTGTAGATGGTGAAAATCGACCCAACATGGGCTCAATGTGGATATCCCGCAATTCAACAAGTATCTGTTCAGCAATGCAAAAAAAAATACAAGCAACGCAGCAGTAGGATTGGAAAAGGTGTTGCATGATTAGCAGGCAGAAGCTAACGAGTGAATATGACAGAAACATTAAGCAAACACTAGCAAACACGTATTTTTGTTGTTTTTGTTGCATGTTTCTTTTGGCTTGGTTGATACCTGCATTGAACAATTTAAAGCACTATGTATAATGGCCATATCTCGATCGAGAGGCCTATGTTAAGCCTAAGTTGCACACTTGTTGGCATATCTTATTCCATTTGGACCTATCTTCCGCCTGCGTGACGCCTATTTTGGGCCCGTGTTAGGCCCATGTTGAGCCTATGGCCCATGTTGTGACAAATTTTGCTTTACACCCGACATAGGTCGGACCTGTTGGACCTATATTGGAAACTTGACTGATTTTAGGTCCTATTCAAAACCACTGAAAAACAAAAGATTCAAGAGCAAAAATGCCCCCCACCCCCCAACTAAAGCTCAATTGCTATTGCGCTTCCAGTTCATGCGTCCACGGTGCGGGCAGATGTACATTGCGACGCTCGAGTACCAGAGGGTACTGGGGGAATAATCTATTTCTGTGATACTCAATTTTCAAGTGTTGTCATATGAGTGTCTAAGTCTTGGTAGAAATGGACCCTTCTTTCAAACATGTAGAATATCCAAATCCTTTTCCCAAGACTCAGTATCAAAACATGTAGTCAATTCCCGGCACCTTCGCAGCTTTTGAATCGTCACCGAAGCGCACCTTGGAGAACTCCGTTTCCTTGACAGTCGGCCACACGAACCCAGAGAGCACGGAATGACGGAATGGCATTTTTTTCATTCACAGCCATGTAAAATCATGTAAATCCAAACAGGTGGACAATCTGCAAATGAAAAACTCCATGTTTGAACAAAATGGATTTCGCGCAATCCGTGCCAAGAAGCTGTGCATTCCATGAAACAACATCAAACAACACACTGCTGCTTGCAAGTGGCCACCATGCCAGGACTGATTGCTGTGACCCTGGCCGGGAGGAACAGTTCCGAAAGGGTCTCCAGATGTCTCCAGTGGTCTTCATCATGGATCTCTTTTTGTGCAGCCACATGAGGTTCTCTCAGGCGCACCGCCTGCTTTCTTCGTTCCCTAATATTCAGTATCTATGTTCCTCCCTGCTGGTCCTCACCCTTGGATTTTTTTCCAAAGACACCATGCCTGATGGGAGTTCCGGCCAGGTCGTGTCTCGAAGCGATTGTAAACCTCAACATCCCTCATGGGATTTCCGATGGGCCGATGGTCCAAACGTCTTAGACTGTGATAATGTTCAACTGCTAATTATACAAGTATCGGGTCGTCTCAGTGATGAGTCCTGTTAGTTTTAGTTGGGTGCTATCCTTTTTGTAGCAAATCATCACTATTGGGGTGCCCCTCAAAAATTGACCAGGATTTGTTAATCCGGGGTTCACATTCCTCCTAGTGGTAACCCAGTTCGTCTCGGCCAATCCCACCCGTACTGCCAAGCTGCGCATTGACGGCGTGCTTGGTGGCGCAGTAGGCCGAACCACCCTGGTAGGCCTCGTGTCCTGTCAAATGTGATAACATCTTGAGCGCAACGAAAGCTATTGGAGGCACAGGAGCTTGAAACCTTCGCTTCCTCGATTACTTTGTATAACATAATGTATTTTATATATTATATATATATATATGTATCAAACAAACATATATATATATTATAATATATGTATGTGTGTGTACATGTGTGTATTATATTGTATACGTCTACGTATACATAGCATCCACTTTCCGTGAGACTGTCCACAAACTGCAGGAAAATACAACGGAGGATCTTTCCACGCCTGCCACCGATGAGATGTTGACAATATGACCTTTGCCACGTTCACGCATCTGTGGCCCGAAGGTTGCCACTAGACACCTCGAAACAGGGCGTTCACTGTGTTAGGCATGATATCCATTCCGATCCTCACCTTTCATATGGACTTTCCATATAAAGAGGATACCCCAAACCATGGGTTTCCCAATTGATGACCAATCTTGGATCATTTGGGATGAATTTAGGCTCCCTTTCAGGAAACCGCCCTATATTTTCCACGCCGGTTTCCATCACATTGCCGAGGCACATCACTGCAGTGACGTTCGTTGCAAGCATCGTTTGGATGTTGCCCAGTTCGTTCCTTGCAACTTTGGTTTCCAAGCTACCCTCCGGCCCTCCGGTAGTCTAACACAGTCTGCTATGGAAAATGGCCTATATCGTGCGATGATTTTCCTGTTCAAAATGGTACTGTAATTCGTAATTTGATCGTTTGCTATGGAAGCTATGGCCCTATGCTAAACCGATGATTTAGCTATGATTTTCATGCTGATGTTCCATGGCTAATTATATTAATCACCAGAGGGCAACCGGCAGAACAAAACCATCAGTGATTCACATCTTGCGGCTTTTCTGCTATGTAGTGCGATGTAAAGGAGTGCAATGTATCTGTGTGTGGCACTGCGATTCCTTCGCAATAGCTGAGATAGAAGTTTCATCCCAAGCGTATGATGCCTTCCATTCTTTCACTGACGCCCCCAATTGACTTGGAAAAGTTTCCATCTACCTCAAAATCTTTGAATGCTTCTGTATTTCACGCAAGCGTCTTCTGATCTGTACGGCTATATTTTGTGGGTCAAGGTACCTCCCCCCCATCCAGCCCTATGTTTGGAATGCAAGTCGCTCAATGGCGCTGGCGACCCCAAGGGCCAGCCCAGCATTGTTGATCAAAATGTCCACCGCCGCCATGCCAGCAGCCTGGAAAATGGCCCGAGGCATCGATCGACCAACTCAAACATTGTTTTTTTTTGACTTGCCAACAATTTTCGGTGTGAATGGATTTTGACTTTTTTGTACCAACATTTGCCCAGCCCACAAAACATGGTTTTGACTGTCAAAAAACGGCGAAGTGACCAACAACAAATGGGATCTATCCTCCGTAGGCTTGGGAATTCTGATCTCATATTGAAGAAGCATGAATTGGAGGATATTCCAATGCCACGTATGTCCCAAAAATGAGGGAATCATCCAACGAATTGGTTCACCACAGTAGACTATCCATTCCTGGAGGTGGGGGGGTCTCGAATTTTGGGAAGTGATTGGCAGACTACAGCAGAGCTGCTCCACCCCAAATACAAGGGGGGAAACTGGGTAAATAGAGGAGCAAACTGAGAAATGTTCGCTCCTTGTGGTTATTTTTCACCTATGGGTTGGAGCCCGTTACAATGTCACCATGGCGATGGAGAAATCTCAGGCCGGCAAGATTGGAACAAATACTATGAAGTTTCTCGCTTTTGCGGGTGAATCTTGCAGGTACAGCAATATACGCAAGTATACGCAAGTATACGCGATGAAGAGTATGGGAATTTACACGTATTTCTCAACCATTCTCAACCATTCTCAACCATTCTCAACCATTCTCAACCATTCTCAACCATTCTCAACCTGTTCTGTCCATTCTGGGTTTTACCCATAACAAACGTTCAGTGCAAATGTGTATTTGGGTTTGAGATTGTGGTGGGCTGTTCAAATGCTTTGTCAGCCCTGGGTTAAAAATCCTCCGACGGCCTCCAACATAGTAACTTCAGCCCAAAGCGGAGCAGATGGGGAGTCATGATGGGGTACCCAAATCTGGCCCTAAATACTGCCATATTTGCCACCAAGTTTGGGTGTAGCAATAACAAATCCATAAAATACATATGTTTTCAACATCATGTTGAAAAGACAGCAACCATATTTCAGCAGTCTGTCCCAAACACTGCCTCTGCATGACACACTCGAACCGTTGTTGTTCAAGCTACATGGGATTACCGGGTTCTGGTCATGTTCTGAGATTCCTCAATTCATGGGCAGATGGAGGTTTCCAAAGTCATGGGGGTACCCCCAAAGCATCCAAGTCATGGATGGCCACGACTTGGTATACTTAGTATTAAAACCTATGGTGACTTGGGGATCCCCTTAACCAAGGACCATAGAAGTTCTATCCCATCCAAAAAAGGTGTTTGTAAGCATGGTTATACCCATAGAAGTAACCTCAACTATGGAAAATCAATGAACATGGATATAGAGCATGTTGATAAACCCCATTACCATGGTTAATATAATGTTCATATACTATATAACCATAGTTATGAACCGCTATTGACAGCTGTGACAATGGGATGGCCATTTCTAGCCACCTTCAGCTGCTCCGGAAGCTTGGCGATTTTCTCCGTGTCCTGAACCTCACTGGCCGTATATTTTGGATCACCTGGATTAATGGCATATGTGGCGTATGTATGTATACGTATGTATACGTATGTATATATATATATATATATACATATTATATAATTATGTGTATATATATATATAGAGGGTTGGATTCCATACACTGACCTTGGCTGTAAGATAAAAAAAAATATCCGGGCCAATCCAAATACGATCCTTGATTCATTGCACACATCCAAAGATATCAATTTCCACGAACTCCCATTGAGCCCACCAGTGTCAGGCCAACGCATCTCGCCCAGCCACATCCAGCGTCACAGCGATCGGCTCAGGAAGGTCCGGAAAGCGCTCGCACAGTGCCTTCTTCAGCGCCTGCAAATCGAGGTGACAGCGATTTCATCCCGTCAAAATAGGAAGGTGATTATCTTACTGGTGCTCAGTAGGGAATGGGGTAATGGGATGATTATCAATGGTTATTATAGGTCATTCCCCCATTCCCTACTAAGCACCAGCAAGTTATTCAGGGGCGTATCAATCTTGTCTTGGGACTTGTGGTAATTCTGTTGACCCTCTTATTTCAGTGATGGAAAAGAGCAAACATTTGAAAGCACCAAACAGCACCAATGTCAAGTGCTTCTATCTCATTTTTTGCTCCTGATATCTCCTGATAGTCCCATGTGTTGTTCATCAAATCCACATGTCAGTTGAGACAACATTGAAAAAACACCAAGCAGTCATATGTTCGCTTTTAATTGGTTAAATCATGTGTTATTCCCCTTTTTCGGGGTTAACCACATTTAACCCTGCATTTTTTCAAGGTTCAACCAGTTGGAACTCCCACCACCAGAGCACCTCCAATCTCTCGGTACGACGACCACAGAGCGCCTCATATTCTATCTGCAAAAAAACACCTTTCCCTCCAATAAACACATAGACAGAGAGTGACATGGAAAAGGTGTTCCCTCCTATCTTGTTGTCTGTGATTTACCTCTTTATCTTGTTGATTCCCTGTCAATTCCCACAAGGCCCTCACCAAATGGCAACGGAGCTCGGCAAAACGCCAGGCAGTGGCTTCTCCGATGCCTGCCGTGGACTTCGGTAGTTTCATTTTGGAAAGTTATCAAACTGGGGAAGTTGGAGTGACTTTACCTGTTTTGAGCACCGAAAGGGTGGATTTTTCGTGATTTTACCATGGATAGTGATTTCACTCTGTACGCATTGTATTCACTTCGCTGGTTAAGGGGAAACTCTATCGTTAAAGCACCATGACAAGCGAATTGACACAAACATTCCGTTCACTTCGCTGGCTAAAGGGAAAATCTACTGGAAGTCCGATAGTTTTCCCCTGAAACCAAGTCTGCGATTCTCGAAATTTATCACGGAAGCCCAACATTGGCGTTTGTTATTGAACAGGAAAAATTCCTCCCGGAGCCTATTAAGTGAATGAACACAAATTAAATTCAACACAAGAAATGTCCGCAAGAGTTGAAAATGACTCATCTTGCTTTGAACAATACAGGTGCTGAAGGTACCGCCTGCAACATCACTTCACACATAGCTGAGGTATGCTGAGGTACTACTGCCCTGCACGGAATGTTTCGTGACCGTTGGCTATGTCAAGTTGACCCTTCAGTTCGCATTGTGTGCATGCACCTCTTACATACTTGTGGGTGTATCCTCATGGGATCTCATAAGATTCTATGCACCCTCCTCTAGATTCTCTAGATGGCTCCGTACAATGGGGGGCACCATTCACCATTGTTTTCACCCTATCAAAATCAGACATGGCACTGGAAATCCCCTGTTTTGTTGGATGATTTGCGGGATTTCCCAGCCCCACCTGCTGTAGCGCCCGTCAGCAGCACAGCACTACCCTTCAAGTCCAACGGCTGGTACAAAGAGCTTGGCAAACAGGACATGGCGAAGAAGGATCAGCAGTTGTGTCGGATTTATAGCGGAAATATGTTTTCTTACGAACATCATGATTATTCAGGACATATTGTTGTAAGAATTATCATTGAATTACAAACAATCCCAACCCCTGCTTTGTCCTGCGTCGAAGCTGACTCACCAGAACCAGAACAGGCCAAATGACCAAACAACTTGGCAAGTTTGGATGAGCTCCATCTGTTGCTCACTGTCGCTCATCGTTGCTCAAGGTCGCGTGGCAGCTGCATCAAAACCCCTTTGACTTTGTCTCTTGTTTCACTGACATCCCTGTTTTCTGCTACAGCTGCAGCAACAACGACGGACCATCTAAGTAAGTACGAAAAGGATGGAAAAGGGGGATGTCTTGTGCCAACTACATGCTTCGCAATTGAAGGTCCACTATCCATTCAGCAGCTATGCATCCATTCAGCAACTATGCAAGTCATTCACAAAGTTCGATGACTCGACTCGTACATGTGCGCTGATTTGACCACTCACCACCTATGCCAATCAATATGTGTATCTCCAAAATTTGATCCAATCTCCCACCAACCATGTAAACAATGTGAAGTTCAATGGATTTCAATCTTTGTGACTCAGCTTAGAACTGGCTAGCAGCTCAGCACTTTGCAGTGCAGCATGACCTGAAAGCTGCCGGAACTGTTGGAAACGAAATCACTGGCAAATCGGGCAGAAATTGAGTTGACAAATGATTAGTGGGGAAAAAACCTGCCAAATCATTGATTCGTAATGATTCGGAAGATCAACTTCACCAATAAAAATGGCGTTGGAACAAATTGCTCAATACTTGGTAAACAAGCCACCTTTTTCAGTTCTTCTTTACATTCTATTCACCTAAGCGAAAAATGGTCGGCATCTCCCAAATGCCACCGGCATGGACCAAGAACCTTGGAAATTCTTGGATACACCATCAATGCCAGGCTGTACCCCATGATCAGCTTGATTGCCTCCATACCAACTTGTAAGTTTTATACAGGATCTTCTGAGGTCATCCCAAAATGCTAGGTGATTTCAAATTCCCAAAATTCCATCATCGTTTTTGTTTCTTTTCGTTTTCTGGAGCTGTAGTGCTCTCGTACTGTACAGGACCAAACCCTTCCAAAAGTAAATGAGCAGTTTCGTACATACTATATACTATGTATGTACATACATGTGTATATATATATATATACACATTATATTACACATATATTTGGATAGGTACAGATGCATTATACATCATTACACATATATTTGACATATATATGTAAATATTTATATATATATATATACAATTTATATATATATATATACTCTCCGCCTTTGGATCTTGTTTGCCATCCCTGGGAGCTGCGACGGAGGTCCTGCAGGTTGCAGCTGGCCAACTCCTGCTGACGCTGAGCGATCCCCCAGCGGAATATCAAAAATGCATGGTCCAAATGATGAGTTTAATGTATGTAGTATATATAAATACACATATGTATTATTGTGTACATAAATGTGATCTGCTAGATATGTGTGTATATATAGTGTATATATATATATATATAGTTATATACATTATTACATGTATATATATATATATCATCATCATCATCATCATCATCATCATCATCATCATCATCATCATCATCATCATCATCATCATCATCATCATCATCATCATCATCATCATCATCATCATCATATATATATATACAGGTATTATACATATATTATAATACATATATAATCATATGATAATATATCTAAGATAATATATATATATATACATATAATGACATATGTATATGTATATATATATATGTGTGTGATAACATAAATATATGATAATATATATATATGATAATATATACTATAATATATATGATAATATCTTATTAATATATATGATAATATATATATATATGTGATATTATATCTTAAAATCGATGTAAATTATAAAAAAAAAAATATAATAATATCGTTATGCTAATATGTGTATATATATATGATAATATGTGTATACATAGATGATAATATATATATATGATAATATATAAATCATGATATACGTATGTATATATATGATATGATAATATTTATGATAATGTTTATGATAATATTTATGATAATATGTATATATACTATATAATAGCAATAACAATAATATATACATACATGTGATAATATATTTATTTGATAATATATATATATATACATATATATATATATGTTGTAATATACATATGTAGTACTATACATATGTATATATATATATATGTGGATGTATATTTACATGATGAGATATGTATGACTATATATACCGTACCCAACAATGATGGAAGATCCATCAGCGGAGGAAATTTGGAGTTTAGCCTCTACAACCGTTTACAACTAACTCTTCATTTGAGTCATGCTCTTGAAAATAGGATTGCAGGATTCGGGAAATGATGTGAAACCACCGAGAACCTGCCCACGCTCGACTCTGAGTTTCTCGAGAAGTTTCTCGCAACTCGTGTGGCTCACTAGTTTGATGAATTCCTTTCTTGGGCTGTAGGTCTCCACTTGGCATCAGGACTTCATAGTTGTTTTTGAAATACAGCATGAAATGGTGTCGAAGCCACAAATGACACCAGGTTAGATACCAACACGTGACCTTGTTTTTGAGTTCTCCAAGAATGGGCCTAAAGCCAGAAATGGTATTCCCTCTCCCTGAAAAGCCTCCCTGAAATCTACAGGTCTTTCCACCGCTTTTCCCCATCCCCGAAAGCCTGAGCAGAAATTCCCAAGCGAATCTGTAGATCTTCGATCCCTCTGTTGGCATCCTGGAAGCCAAATGGTTGAAGCGCTTCCGCTATCGGATGGCTCAAAATCAGTGACCCCCCGAAACTGAAGGGGGTAAATATCAAAAGTTGCTTAAATACGTATCCTGTTTGGATCCAAACACCCCATTCCATCACATGGTTTAAACAATCATGTTCCCCTTGTTTTCTGGTTACCTCTTGGTTGATGAAGAAACACATGTATATATAGACCTTTCTTCGAATGAAATTAAGTAATGACCTTAAATATCATTTATTTTGATTGAATGTATACCAATGTCTGAATGCCAATCTGTTGATCCTCAAGTACCATTTTTTATGTTGGTTAAATACCAATTTCTAATCCTCGAATTCTCTTTGTTGGCTAAATGCCCTTTGTTGGCTCTAAATACAATTTGTTAATGATTAAATCCACATTTTGCTGGTTCAATCCCCATGTTTGGTTGTTAAATCCCCATTTTGATCGTTAATTTCTCCATCTTTGGCTGGTAGAAATTCCTATATTCAATCGTTAAATCCCCGTGTTTGATGGTTAAATCCCCAACATGGGTGATCTGATCCCGATTTGATCTTGGAGCCCCACCCAATGTTTTGGGAATCTTGCCTCCAGGGCCAAAGGTCTCGCTCCCACGCGCAGCAGATCAGCAAGGCTGGCAGAGTGCCGTTCTCGTTGACCCACCTGAAAAAAACATCCACAATAGTAAGCTAAATCATCTACAGTAGATCCCCATGAATAATAGAAAATAATATTGGCAAGATGTCTCAATTGCTGCATGAGCAAGACATCATTTAGCCAAGCGATTATTGAGATTCCCACCTATGCTAAATAATCTATAGCCTCAGGCAATTTCGAACAGTTTGCTATGGAAGCTACAGCCCTATTATTTTATGTTAAACCGATCATTTACCTATTGTTTAGTACTCAGTTTCCATGGATACGTTAAATTACTAGAGGGTAGTTTGGTTGGATAACTATTTAATAGGGAATGCGGATACCCCTCCTTGGCTCCCTCCTAGTCACTGGATTTTGCCATGTTAAACTATTGCAAGATGTTTGAATGCCGTTGTCATTAGCAAGATATCTCAACTGTAACATTTATGTAACTACTGACTGCCAAATATCTTGACTCATGTGGTAAACCTCCATTGACCACCTACTTCTGGCGGAATTGGGGATGGTTGATTGTTCGGCTTGCCACATTATCCACACCAGACCATAACTATCCTAGAATGTGGATTTTGATGGGTTGCGAGAAAAACACAACTATCCAAAAATTGGAGTTTGAGGAGGTCAAATGGGTTTTAACTTTTGACCAATCTACATCAGCAATTTAGAACAACACGTGGTCGCTGCGTTTCACTGAAGACTTGTCTGCGAGTTGATTGTGAACGCAGTCCTCATTTCGAATGTTCCACTGCCCCAATATGTTTGAATGGTACTGTTCTACATGACTCCTAGATATCCCAGGAAGTCCCAAATCTGTAGCAATTCCCCAACAACTCTCCCTTGACTCCCAGGCAAACCTCCAAATACCTGCTGCACAAGACAAATTCCTGGGCAAAGGCTGAAAGGCCCTCCTCGCTGTGAAGTCTGGAAGATAGAAGCCTCAGCTGTGAACGGCTTTCAAACATGGAAAATGTAGATGCATGTTCTTCCACCCAGGTATACGTCAATATGATACTGTTATCATACGTGCTGATCCATCCTCGCAATATAGCCAGATTGCCATTTTGGGGACCACCCAATTTTCGAGGCTCAATAATTTTGAGTCACAGCCATGGAGATCAAAGATCACAATGGATCGCATGATCTGACACAAAAAGCTGCTGAAAGTGTAAGACACCAGCAACCGTGGTATTCGCAAAGGGCCCACGGATGCCTCTGCTTGTTGAAGTTTCTGAAACTCCAGGAGCAATTGCCGCTCATCACGCGAAGCTTTCAGAACCAATCCTCACCGGTTGGAACGAACTTCTGCTTCTAGCACTGATTCTCTGACAAACCAAATCAACAAAGTCCCTTCACCATCCTTCACCATTCAACAGCTCGTAGTCCAAAGATGTCCAAAGCATCACGAGACAGTTCACTGTTTTTCATCCAAGTTTCTGTGAGGCTCAAAAGGCACAATCTCATCTCCTTCCCTCCCGCAGAGCGGGTTGGAAGAGCTCCCAATGAGAAAAGTTCCAGCACCATGAGCCCCGCTGGCGGCCGCTCGCAAGGCACTCATATACCAGATGTCAATATCATCAGGAACCCTTGAAGTGAGATGATCCAGGATTTGCTTCACCAAAGGTTGGGTGGATGGATGGATGATCTTAGACTTGAGATCCTCTTCCAAGTTCCGCAAGGCGCTTTGGCCTCGAGGTTCCGTGGCCAAGTGCCGTTGCCACGGGCATTGCTGGGACATCACCGGCTTTCGTCGCTGCCAGTCCTCCTGTAACTTCTGGCTGGACTCCACCAGCCGCGCATCGGAGGGTGGGGTGAAGTCTTTGGTCACCAACTTGGTGTGGGCCAGAACCCAGACTTCTTCTGAAGGCTGCCAGGCTCGCATGATGGGGCTGGTGGACGCGTGACAAGGGTTGATGTGTGGCTGGACCATCAGAGAAATCCCCGTGCTTATCTTTTCATGACATTGACTTCTCTTGGGATAAGACAAACTTGACAACTGCGCCAAGAAGGCCAAGAAGTTATGCAACATTTTGGTTTGGATGTGTCCAGACTTCAACAGATTTGCCCATACTTTGAGGTGCTTGATGTGTAACGTGCATATGTTTGAGAGCAAACGCAAGCAGTCATCTGGCCTTTTGGACTTCTCGGTGTCGCGCCAAAGCCATGTTTCAAGATAACTTCTTGGCCAGAATCAAACCTTGATGTTCCATAATGTTCCTCTGTTCCTCACTGATTCCTCACCATCAAAATCTGCATCCAAAGCCAAAGACCTGCACTTTTTTCATTGCCAAAAGTCCAAAGCTGCCAGGAAGGAGTTTATCTTCCATGGGGCGAGCTGCAGTCTTTGCAGCTCTGGAAAAGTCTGGCAACAAAGCAACGGCTTTGCAGCAGGTCGTTCTGGCAGACAGCAGTGAGTTAGCCTATGGGTGAGGCTCTGGTCATACAGCATTGACTAAGATATAGTTCTTGGCCATTATGGGCTGGGTCAAATCTTTGAGTATCTAAAGTTGGATTATTCCATTCCAAATGTCCAGTCGGAATGTGGGTATCTCAAATTCTGGCCACTTTATATAAGACTTACAATCCGTGGCACATGACCGGTGTGATCTAGTTCCGCTTTGTTTCATGAAAATTAGGTCCTCTCCGTCATCCCTACTCAGCCTGATGTGCTGCTGGCTTCAGAAATCTCCATCTGGGCAGCCAGGACACACAACACCACGCCGCTTCCCAAACGAGACGAGCAACTAGTAATGCCATGTACTAGTAATTCCAATCATGCCAGGTATCCGTCATTCATCCTGGACGTTATTCCATCTACTTAGCTACTTATTCCTCATATGTTGCAATGGCACTTCATCGAATGCAGGGAGTACCGAGTACAGTACCTGTGCATCAACCATTCTCACAATCTGAAACGCCTACCAGTGTTGCCAGTTGCCCAAACCGCAACTGTCTTAGCAGTCTCCAACGACCAATCTGGGCACCTTCGCCATCTTCCAGAGGCTTCTTGCCTGATCCACTGAGAAGGCGAGCTGGCCGCCAAAAAAAGGCTGGTGGGATTCACTGATTTGTAGTATTGAAACGTCCCAAAAGGGGAACAAATATACAAAAATCCGAAGTGGCCATGCACGCGAAGCATATGTAAAACGTATGAATTGCGGATCAAACATATAAATTTATGTGTGTTTGTGAAACGTATGTGATGCGCATGTGCAGCGTATGTGAAAATGATTGAAAATGAATGTCAACTATACATGAAATGTGTGAAACATTGTTTTGTTTCCGGATTGCGTTATGTGTGCGTGTATGTGCGCGAGTTCATGCGTTCATGTCATTTGTTTTAGTGTTGGGAGAAAGATAAGATCTGACTTCGTGCAAGTCACTGAAGATAAGATCTTATTCAGGATTTTGCGTAAAGAAACACAGAAACAGAAACATGTTAAAGAAAAACAGAAAAAGCAGAGTGTTTGCGAGTTTGCGTCATTTCTTACGTCCGGAGAAAACCAATTTATGTAAAAGGATCTTATTCTGGACATTCCATTGAATAAAAATGTAACCAGTAACAGCAATTTCATGCAATGTCCGGAAATGTCAGGATTATTCATTTAGTTTGTGTATTTGATGCCATTTGCGTACGCAAATGCGCGAGCCTGTCCCCAAAACGGGATTTTTTGTGGAAGCATGTCTAACTCTCCTAAGCCATATCCCCAGGTTTAACTGGATTTGAAGTCGCAATGTCCAAAGGACGCAGCATGGCTGCAAGGTGTTGTGACAGTTTCTGGGGAGCAGGCGTCTCTTTGGCAGCCCAAACTTGAACTTGGAGCCTGGAAAGGCATCGGGCAGATTCGGGCAGATCTGGCTTCTCGTGGGGCACATCTGTCAGGTCTGCCCCTAGCCACAACCATCTACCACCATCCACTTACACTATCTTACAGTAACATCCGCAAACCCATCTGCCGCTCCTGTGGGCTCAGGAATGCTCAAGCAAACTGCTGTGGGCATTCCCACCTGCGCCAAAAAAAACATTGCCCATCCATCAATGACGCAAGGACAAAAAGAAACGCTTTGCATTGGCTGCTCAATGCCCAACAAGCATCAAACCTGCCTCAATGGAGTCATGATTACCCCAAAAGTGTCACCTGGTTTTGTGACCACCTTGTGGTTGTGGTCTTGCAGCCACTCCGAGCCTGTACCATCCTCTCCCACAGCCACTGTGTCTCCTCCAAGTGACCGACTGAAGACGAAACAAGGGACTGGGTCAACTCATTGGAGGACCACTGGACACACAAAAATCTGGTTATTTTGTGCATGAAACCATCCCAATCATCCCATTTTTGGGTCCTATCATTTTAGATCATTTGAATTCATTTGGGGCAAATTTGGGGAAAAAAATGCCATCAGTCTCGGTAAAATGAGACCGCTGTTTGCCGTTGCAAAATCCAAGGAGAAAAGCCAACTCCCGAAAACTGAAAAGATGCTGCGCTCTCGTTGATGGTGTCACCGCAATAACGGCAATTTTGGTTGTTTGTCCAGGTCGGATAAAAAAATATGGAAAATACACTCTGGTAATCACACGTAGCAATGAAAAATCCACCATTGGGATTTCCCATGGCCACCTTTGATTGCCCCAGGGTAACAACTAAACTAGTTGGTCTGCAAGCCTCGAAGAACCAGCTGTTGATCACTGGCGGCAGCCGAGCGTATCTGTCCAGCAAATCGGCCTGTGCGAAGCCCTCGAACGAAGGAAGTAGATGGAATTCCTGGGTCAAAATTTTAAGACTCAGGGTACCACAGATTTTAGCCTATTGTTATCTATGCTAGTATCAAGTATATGTATCCATCTAATTATTGGGGTACCCAATTTTGACCCATACCCACATCACTGTAAAGCTAGATAAGCTAGTATGACCCATTGAAAGCTTCAGCAATTTTAGGATACATTATTGATAGTTGGTTATATATCCCATGAGATCCCCATAAAAAGATCCCATTCAATGCCAATTTTTCATGATCCATCTTGCGACCATGGCACATATCATCTCCACATCTCTAGGGTTGGGACACACCAACTATGACCCGCAGGGCCTGTGTGAGCCATTGCAACTTCCGCAGGCAAATGCAGCAGAGTGAGAAAGGGACATGAGCTATGGCCTCGCGGCAGGATTTTTCATGGCGGTTTAATGGAGATTTAATGGGGAATGTTTTATGTACTGGGGATTTGTAGGTGGGGATTTTATCAGGATTCCTTTAGTGATGGCCAAGAAACATCCAGATTTTTCAACTGGAGCTTTGCAAACCTTCGTGCTACTTTTCTTTGGTCCAGTGTGCAATAGCACTGGACTGTACCCAACGTGTCTTGTGTGGGAACCTTTGCACCTCATGTTCCTGAGCTCTCCGCTAAATCATGTCCATTGTCCATTGCAGACATTGCAGATTTCACCCTCTCGTACTCTAACATGGCAATGGAAAACCCAGCATGTGTGGACGATTTGCCTTGATTTACCATGATTTACCCATTCCATTGCCATGTTGGATTGCCAAGATTGCCAAGGGTCCTCCAGTAGCTTTTCCAGCATCGCAGCGACTCCCAATTCCAACGTTGTGTGAGACCGCAGGTCGGCAGGTTCCGAGGAACCACACGTGGCGACAAGGCGGCCACGCTAGTTACGCAGCACCACATGTGCGACCTGCATCAGAAAGAGCACCAGACATAAAACCAAGTGATGAGACAATGTTAAATCCAGCAGTGACGCACAGATTCACCGCTGGGCTGTCAGGATCTTTTGGGCATTCGGTAGCCAGGATTCCCATGAAGCCTGCAATGGTGGTCAGCGCGGCAATGGCTGCAGAGATATCCAAGCTGCAACCCATCTTAAGTCCTTGGGCTTGTGCGCTATCACCGATGGCCACAGGGCATTCCAGGGTTCCGGCGGTGATAAAAACGCCGACGGCAGCAGCAAATCCCACAACACCTGCGGCGTCAAAGCCACATTTCACCAGTTTATCAGTCCGTTTCTGGTTCTTTCGCTTTTCGCGCCTTCGCTTGAAAAAGGCTCTGTTGTTCAAAATTGTCTTGGCAATTGGCCCGCAATCTTTGGATCAAAACTTCTTTCACATCATCCACTTTGGCTGCCAGAAGGGGATTGCGCTCCCGGTCACGAATGCCAAGGCGCCTAGAGAGTCCACCCACAATATCAAGAGCTTCTGCATCTATATCAAAGTCAAAGCCCTTGGATCTTCCAGGATACGGTGGACACACAGCCTGGGCTGCTTCTGCCCCAGAAGTCAAATAAGAAATGCCTGCACTGACGAGAGACATGTCGCCAGCACAACTTGCTCCTGGATTTGGACCGAGTTGCATGGCTGTGGCACAGTCGCTTACTGCACGCGCCAGAAAGCCAACAATGAAAAGGACGATAGAAACTGCTGTTTCGATACCGATGCGGCATCCTTGATCAAGCAAATCTTGCACCACAAATTTTTCGCGAGGGGAAATAAGGGCATCAACATTTGGAAGAAGGTCCTTAAAAATGCTGACCTTGAAGACCGTCCTTGTCTTGTCTGCAGTCTTGCAGCCTTTGTTAGCACCATTGATGATGTTGCCAAGAATGCCTATGAAGGAAGCAACCAAGTATGTATCCACAGTGCAGGATGCAATTGGCAAAGCCAAGGGGTTTTGTGTCATGTCCTGCAACTGCCTTTTCACATTCCCAATGGTGGAAATCATGCTGGAGTTCACGGAGCCATGTTGGAAGGTGCTTTGACCATCCTCCACTCCATCAAGGAACAAATCCAGGAACTCCATCACGCCCATATCTTTTGCCACTTCAAGTGGTGGCTTCCATGGTTTCTGCACTGGCTGAACTGGGCTCGGGTCAATTGGACTGGTCATCCAAAGGCTCAAGGACAAGAGGAGCAAGCACCCGCCAGCCCCACAAAGACCAGCTGCATATTTCCAGCTGGATGTCTTGCCCAGATCCTTGGGAATCTTCTCAGCCTCGTTGATTTCAACTTGCAAATAGCTTGCCATTCAGAGTATTCGAGTATTCAAGACATATCTGTCTAAATGCAAATGATCTGAGCCCAAAGCACAACGGCTATTGCAAGTCCGGTTTGTACACAGCACTGCCAAGCTACAAGGTGAACACTGCAAAATCTGTCTGCTCAAAGTCTGAGACTGCTGAGACTGTAGCAACATGTATCGTCGGCAATGGCAAGGGTTCCAGATCCTTCAAGATCCTTCAAGCAGCCTATGCTCTGCCAGATCCTTCAATTTCCCTCCAACAAGCTCAGCCACGCCTCTGGCAGGACTTGTCCATCTGTCTCGGGGAGAGGATTCATGAGGCAATGCCTGAATGGCTGGAAATGCTGGGAAACTCTTTTTCATGAACTCTCATCTTTGCCAAGTGGGCAGTCAATGCTTGACCTCAGAGGATATTGGGCACGATTTATTAAACCGAAACATGCCTGGTTCCAGAAATGGCCCATCTCGTGGGCCGGTTACAACCCTATGATTGGGTTGGGCATGCCAGGGCTGCCAGGGATCCCCGACAGCAAACGGCACTCTTTGGCCCCACAGAGTTTCAAGCTCTCTCGGCACAATAGCTTCGCCTGGGTAGGCGCTACACCGAATGGGCAGGAGAGAGGATGCAATGTTGATCCTCAAATAGCCCACGTAGAACCCCACTGTGCTTTGTCACACTTCACTTTATCCACAACATTCTGTAGAAAGGGAACCTCTGGGCAAACCGGAAATGAAACATGATGAAATCTCGGCAGTTGCCCAATTCTCAACGCAGCTTGGGCACGAAGATCTTGGAGAGTTCCAGCCGTCGACTTCGTACCGACTTGGTCGTCCCGGGCGCAAGCAGAGTTGTGCCGAGAGTTGTATTGAATTAAAGGTGCTGGGATGGAACACTTTGTCCGTTCTGAAATTCTGAATATCAAAATCATAATTTCTCAGCCTTTGCAATGATGTTTTGCACCCACTCTCTGTGTCTGATTCATCTGGGTTCATTGTCATACACAGCTGATTCATCTGCTGCCATCTACTCAGGTCCCCCACCGGTGTTTGAGGAAAAGCTGCGCCAGGCCCTGAGAGCATTGCGCACTGTGAAATGCCTCATGGTGCTTTCCCAATGATATGCTAACAGTTTAGAATATATTCAAACCCCATGTATGAAAGAAAGCCTGAGATTCTGAATTTGCCGAGAAATTCTTAGATGTCAAAATTTATTGTTGGCCGTCCTGCCAAAATGGACCGTCAAATGCGAGATTTGAGGGGGGTCCGAAGGTTTCCTGCATTGGGACACACCGCTGAGGTTTCGGAGCCTAACTCTCGAAGGTCTCCATCGATGTCAACGACACTGCTACGATGAGTTTCCTGCATGTTGGGAGACCTGGGAGCCTATCCGTCTTTGAGGCCTTGCAAAACGCAATGGAATACAACTTGAGGCACTAAAACGTACTAAAGCCAAAGCGGAATGCTGTGCCCAACCATACCCAGCCTGTTTGCCATGGCGACCCGTGTTCCGTGTTCCATCTGTTTGGATCGATGCTCAAGATGGTACGGGGTAGTTTGCCTTCCCCCCTTCCGAGGTCCTCATGTTGATGAAAATACCTGGTCGCACTTCAGAAACAAAGCACTCATGTTGGTCTGTGTCTACATTTCAAAAACATCCACTCTGGATCAAGAGCTCAAAGTCTACTAATCCACTATAATACACTATTACCCCAGATTTGGACCTTTCAGAAATCTTTCATTTTCTTGCAGCAGACTCCAAAAATAATCCCAACATATCTCACCCCTACACCTGGCGCTGGAGAAGAGTCCAAGTCGATCTCCTGGGTCCATCCTGGAGCTGGGCTTGCCCAAAACGAGGAACCGTCACTGTGTTCACTGACTGAAATGGGGAGTTAATCTGACAAGATCCAACCAAAATTGGGGGGTTAGCATGCTTCAACTGATTGGTGTAATTAATGATGTTTGGGATATTGACAAACAGAATTAGGATGACTGTATCTACCAGAATTCGAAAACTAAGAACATTATATAATGGCTGATCGTAGGGTTCAACCCATCCCAAAGAGATGCTTGTTGTTGAGGATCATCATTCCATGTACGTGTTCAAAGCAAACATGTTTGAAACCACTAGCGAACCAGTTTGGATGAGTAGTTCAAATGTGTTGCAGCTTGAGGCAGTTGGGATGATCACTTCCACCAGTGCGCCAACCCATTGGCCCTGGCAGATGTCATGCCAGTGACGAAGTCGTACTGCTCCGGTGGGTACAAGTCCACTGGAGTCACTGCCAAAGTACAAGCCCTTGGCGTCACAAACAATCAGCACCATGGTATACCCAGCTGATTCCTGCGATTGTGCACTAGTCATCAAGTAAGTTGCACCAAAAACTATGGTGTCGACTAGCAGCAAATAAATCACTGGAAGCAGCTATACTCTTATACGTGCCACGGTCAAGACATGGTCTATGGGGTATGGTCATCCATCTCATAATGGGATATAATGGGTATATAATTAATTCCTCCACCATGGGCAATCTACCCAAATAATCTTGTCCAGGACACATAATATATCCGTGGAGTAGAATTTCAAATGTTGGACACTTTGCTTCTGTCCATACCTTTCCAGCGCCGTATTCGCGAAACCCCTGAGTCATGGACGCGCGCGGGTCCAGAAAACCTGGAGTTGTTCAGTCAGAAAATTGGGGTATCAGCGAAGATATGGCGATGGGTCAAGTTGCTAACCAACCCAAAATGTGGTAAGAATCATGATTCTTTTAAACATGTCCTTTTCGGGACGGGGAACATGAAGGTATCAAGGTTCTGACCCAAACACGTATACAACAAAGGATCGAGCACAGTCCATCCATTTACATGTCGTAACATCTCTGCCTTGGCCTTGGCTAGTGGCTATCATGTGTCCAAGAGGTACATCCTCACTTTGCCAAATCAACCAAACCAACCAACTGGCAGCAGGGCAGTAGGAATCAGTAGGACAGGTTCATCACCATTTTCCCATCATGCGACCCGAAAATTTTGTGACAGCCTTGTAGGAAGGCCAAGACATAGTGGCCACCGATTTGCGGCAGGCCGTCCATCGAAGTGCGTTGCCCCGCAGCGCTC
>BGPT01001187.1:69805-119805 GCA_003297045.1 Symbiodinium sp. clade C Y103 | reverse complement strand
CATATACATATGCATATACATATACGACATATACATATACATATACATATACATATACGACATATACATATACATATACATATACGACATATACATATACGACATATACATATGCGACATACACATATACATATATATATATATAATCATATTATATATATATATATATATATGTGTGTATGGGTGTATGTGGGGATATTATGGGGTGATTTGAATGTGGGTGCATTGGTATGGGGGTAAGCATGGTGATAACCTCTGTAATTTGGGATGTATATAACTACGGTTGTATATCTACCTACAACTGGAACTGCATCCCCTATTCGGTTGCTCCTTTGATTTTTGATGGCTCATGCTGCAGGGAGAAGCGGGTCTTACGTGAAGCGAAAACAAGATCCAAAAGGGATGCTGTGATGTGTGATGCATGATAAATCATTTGTCTGTCGTATATGGGTAACCTGTATGGTCTTTATGAATGCGTGAAATATGGCGAATCTACCGATGACAATGACACGCAACAGACTGGATTGCTTTCGGTGCTTCTGAGTTTTTCCTCTCGGCGAGACCACACAGGTACGCGGGAACAGGCGCAGAGCAGAAAGGACTACAGTTCTTCTCTACCGAGTTTCTGTACAAACGAAACAAGCACAGCTTTCCTTGCAACAAAGCTGGCTAGCTCATTGAAAACTGGTCAGAAAATTGTGATTCGCAGATTGTGAGGAGTTCCTCACAAACAAAGCCTAAGGTGACCTACAGCGCTGGGGCCAAGGGCCATGGATCATGCCCCCCAGGCCCTCATGTACTCATCCAGTACCTTCTGGCCAGACGATGCACAGTCATGACCATAGTTCTGACCATAGTCCTGCATTGAGTCGACACTAAACAATCAAACGTGCAGAAAAGCCTGTGGAACAGTTTGAAGTCTTGAATTTCATGCCTGTCCGCTGCATGCCCAATCTCTGATGTTAGCCTCCAGAATGAACTTTGTAACTTGCCAGGCCTGGTCAAGTCTTTCTCGGTCCCAGTTTTGACGACCTTTGCCCCGACCTTTGCTCCGGTTTTTGCCTTTGCCCTTGCCATCATCAGTGTGACCCCTCCTGAGCAGTTCAAAAAGTTGCAACACAAACGCCAACACGTAATATGTGTAATTAGTTTGGCCAGCGGTTAATGTTGAAGCTGCGGAAGAAAGACTATTTACATACATATATATATATATATATATATTATATATATATATATACAGTAAACAGTGCAAGGATGATCCCTGGAACCAACCCTGTTCAACAAATGTTCAACACAAATACAGGGAAACTCCTCCCAGCATGGAGAATAAGATGAGGAGACATTAGGCGAATTTCTCCAGCGGAGGGTACCCATCGAGCCAAAACCACTGGCTCCCTTCGTTTTGAATTCAGCATTAGTTCAAATCAAATCTCAAGCCTGATTTCAGACCATATTTCGTCATGTTTGATGGTAATGATACCTCCAGCAATCTAATCTGGCAATAAAAAAAATCCTGGGTAGATGGAGGAATACGTTTCTTGCATCTTCACTACCAGTGGGCAACTATAAATTTCCACATTGCTGATGGTTTCCAAGCTTCGAGCCTGAGTTCCGATACTCAGGTTTGGTAAAGACCCGGAACTTCTGCCCATCATGGGCTACAGATGCTCCACGTGGGATGACGATCAAGTCATAACCCTGGTCGTTGATCCAGTCCTCAATGGTGGATTCCATGTGGAAACTCATCTCCGAGACTTTGTTTAGACATCCCATCCGACCCTTTCAGTGACGCACTGGACTGGGATTATGATCTGAGAATCAGGAACATTGGCAGGGATGCCATGCTCAGATGTGTAGAGACCATCATACCCAAGTTGTGTTCTATATTTAAATATTCATGGATTCAAAGTCAGTCTGTATGTATAAGAAGCTTCTCAGAAAACATCGAATTTATAGAATCAATGATTTGGCCCCGAAACAACATCTTCCAGGATAAAGACGTTACATGGGAAATAAAAACACCGAACTGAAAAACATGTAGAATGTGCATTGTCCATTCTGGAATGTTTGTTTCCAGGATGTTTGGACCTGAACTTTTTCTCAAGCACGCGGGAACCACTTATTTAGTATCCCGCATGCCACCGAATGCCACACTTCAAAATGAGGTTTTCTGAGGTTTTCTGGCATCCACCATCATGTATGGTACATCATAGACCAAGACGTCCGCCTTGGGATGGCAAGGGACCCTGCTGCGCTTGCGCTGCTCCCGGATGGCTTCGGCGCTCTTCCATGCAGCGCTGGACAAATCCACCAGGATGCGATGCGGGTAGGTACCCTGGCGAAACCCCGAGGACGTGGGGACTTTCTATCGACTGCAACTCTGCACGCATATTGTTGTTGCATCTACATAGATTGAAAAGTTCTGTAAAGATATCCATGTATTGTAGATGTGTGTATATAGAATGTACATATCCTCCGTATATACCGCATACTACTTAATACTATAATATACTACAATGTACTATAATATACTATGATATACTATGATATAATATACTATGATATAATATAATATGATAATATAATATGATAATATAGGTACTGTACATATGCATGCTGCGATTTCTGAGAGCCAATGGTTCAATGATCAGTCAATGGTGTAACAAATCAGGATTTGGCTTCGTGAAATTGGCCCGGCTCGCCTTGGGTCCCAAGGAGACGCCAGCTTCCTTCAAGACATGTTCAGGCGCCTTGGCAGGATTCAATTAGGTGGGTCTGAAAACTTTGGGAGAACCCAAATCCCCACTATGTATCAATGGTTATCATCACTAACATCACTATATTGTGGTATAAAATGGGAATACTCCTATTTATGTGTCCATTAAAATGCTAACAAAATTGCACTATTGGGGTATTCCCCCAACTGTTTGGACAAACCAAAGGTGGATACATGTCCCTGCCCAGCCCTTCCGGAGCATATATACTACTGCTACTGAAAAATGTTCCTGTTCACCAGTTCGTTTCAGTCTTTGTCCAGCATGTAATGTTTCAGAACTCAAAACATTAAGGACCCACAATTCCAGCATTTCTCTCTGTAGGGCAAACAATAACAGCTATGAGGAATCGCGTATCATCCGACCCGCTTTGCCCAAGGATCTTCCCAGGGTGCGTGGACATACTGTGCAGGGAGCTTTGAAAGCTCAGGGCACCAGCGTCGGATGTAATGCCCTGCCAGGGGCGGTTGATGTTTTCAAATGTTTTCAATCCAACAAAATCAAAAAGTCGACCTGGTGTGGTGTCTTCCTGCGGGTGGATGGAAACTCAGGAAACACTTGAAACGACCATGCAGATTTGGTCCTACCACCATGGAGTTCATCAATGTTGGCGGATTTGGGGTCGATGCACATCATCGCATACTTGTACCCTCCCCTGCAAGGAATCAAGTCTTCTCATTGTTCATGGCACAGCTCCACTCGCAGCATCAAAATCGCCAAGTCTGAAACCCTTCTCGAGGACTCTCCACATGTCAGCACGAACCAGCAAACATGCAAGGAAGCAAGCAACCAATCAACCTCTAAAATCTCTAGAATCCAATTAATCAATCGACAGTCAACACTCATCAACAATCCAACAATCCAAGTACTCAACGAATCAGTAGTCTCACTCCAGGATATATCAGGCCTTTGGGATCCTGAGTTTTCCCTGCAGAAGCAGCATTCATGGTGAAGTTCCATTGGTCCAGGCCGCTCTTTCCAGCATTTTGCCACATCATCGAATTGATGGCCTGATCTGCATCCACCAGGGTGTGATGAAACCACTTCTCACCTGGCGCATAACAAGGGAAACGTTTAAACGTTTCCGTGCGACTCCTGACTTGGATGTATGCAAGACTGACATGTTTGAACCATCTGGAGTAAATTTATGGGAGAAAGAACTAGAACTTAACGCATTCCACTGGCAATCCACTAAGGCCCACTAAGTCTGACTACAAATATTTATTTTGCAGACACTACAAACAGCGCAAGCTATCAGATTGTCCGGTTTGGTGAACTTGATGCCGCCGGTGTCCATTCGAGGCACCTTCAATCCAATGAATGTTGAGATGTTCGCAAAGAAGAATTGCAGCTGCCATCCTCACATTTTGTGCCATCCATCCAGTAGTCCAAAGCTCTCGCATCCCAGCATCCACCAAGGGAAAGCCGGTTTGTCCAGTCTGCCAGCGTCGTAGAGCCACGGGGTCAGCATTCCAGGACTGGCCTTCATAGTGGGCCCGGATGGGCTTATCCCTCATCTGCGGAAAGATGCTGCGCTGCCAATAGGCTAAGTCCCGCCAAACCAAGCCTGGGAGTTGTCGAAGCACACAACTCCTGTTTTTAAAAATGTTGGAGCTTCCAACCAAACCCAGACGTTTTCAGAAGGCAACCCCAAACAACATGATAATTCCAAATATGTTGGATATGTTTGATAGGAGATGTTAGTAAAACCCCCTACAATCATCGACCAGAAGAGTTTGCCTCCATGCTCCGAGCCATGACGAGCCACGTCTCCAATAGACAATGGACTGCTCTTTGGCTCCAGCTGCTTTCATCTCATAGAACATGAAACGGGAGCTGAGCATGCCAAAACCTCAGCCAGTTGGGATTGTCTAATACATTTGGGCTACCCCAAAATTGTTTCATCATCATTTTCCCTAATTAGATAATCAAAATTGCCGTAAATTGGATGGGACTGCCAATTTTCAAACACACTCAGTTGAGCAAATGATCTCAAGATTGTGGTGATGTTTCAAAATATTCCTCATGCAATCTACCTGATCTGTGCCCTGTGTCAAGAGATTGGATGAGATCACCCCTGGCTGTGTCGCCATTCTGGCACTGCAAAGCAACGCAGGTAGGGTGAGATCCGTGTCACCGCGGAGGCATCTGCCAGTTGTCGCCCTTGCTCATAGCGCCGTAGGCCACCACCAGGTGACAGAAACCTCCTGCGCGTTGAATCCAAACTCAAGACAGATTGTATTACTATTATTTACTGCAGTATTTATATGATACATGTCACACTCACAGTGCTGATTCAAGGGGACGTTCACAGGAAACCATGGTTTGAGCATCCAAACATGCGGTTTCCCACTTTCCGGACAATAAATGGTCCCTTCAATCAGTCTTGTAGTAGCCAGAGTCGTGGTTAAAACCCATGGCCCAATTGAGCCTCAAGATCTCCAGAGCCGCTGTTTCAGAGATGTTCCAATGCTCCAAAATGGGTGCTCCCCAGTTCCTTGGCAAAGCCAGGCATTTGTCAAGAGGGAATCATGCTGCTGCCCTGTCTTCACAGCTTGAATCCGGGCTGGGTATTTTTACAGTAGCAGGGTTCCTATTTCAAACGGAATGAAACCCTCAAAGAATTCACATTCCAAAAAATAGACTGCAGCCCAAGCTCAAGACAGTCCCATCAGCCCTGACTGGCATAGATGTGAATCCAAGGGAAGACAATCCGTCATCTCTGAGCGACTCAGGTGGTGGTAGCACGGGTGGCTCAGGCAAAGGTTTCTCGACACGTTGAGCCATGCAGGCATGATGAAAAGGTGTTAAGGTTCCAAAATGTCCGCGGTAAGTGCCAAGATCAATGCGAATCTGCTTGATGTCGTACAGCAGGAAAGAATTGAAGAGCCTGGCGCAGAAATGTCGTACATAGTCTGAATCAAAATGACAATATTCTTTTTGCCTGATCCCAGCCGGTGGTTCCATACTCAATCTTTTTGCCCTAGTTCGCTGGTCAACCTTTGGGTACTTGTGCTTGCATTCTCTGGTCCAAATGCAAACATTGCCGCCGTGATGAGGTTGCAAGTGAAATGCCTGAACGTGTCACAGCCACCCCACATCCCTGTTTCTGGAACCCACAAACCTCTGTTCACCAGGGCCCAGAGATGGCTTTGAAAACGAAGAACATAATAATAGAAAACATGTGCGGGAACAAAGTAAGAAAGGTGTGCAACTCTTCAAAAATGCGCGCAACTCAAATCAATCAGCAGGTCCTGCCTCAATTTGATTCCAACATCTTGCAGTGCGCCTTGAACTGATTGATCCACTGAACGCCCTGCCATCCCTGAGGGTTCACAGCTATGACTACTAAAGACCTCCTCCACCCCAGCATCTAAAGCAGCCTGGCGGGCACGAGGCTGACCTTCTCTGGCCTAGCTTCTTGGCTTCTTTTTTCAGGAGCCATCCCACAAAAAAAAATAAACACCGGAGTTGCCCGAGTCAGTTTATGTTCTGACCATGACTAGTCGCTCGACTCATACACCAGCTTTTGACCTTTGAGTGGAATGGTCAGGTGTTTATCCTGTTTCGCAAAATCGAGAGGCCGTTCTGGCAGACCATATACCAACCAGAAATTGTCATCATTTACCATAAATTGAATTTGACCCTGGTTTGTTCATTGGGCTTACCCATCTTTTTCAACCGCTTTCCACCAGCAACCGCGCAACCGCGCAACCGCGCAACCGCGCAACCGCCTCCACAACTGCTTGGGCTGTACTGGGACCCTTGCGGACCACGATGGAGTTTCCAAACCTTGACCATAGGATGACCACAAGGGGGAATGTGCCCCAAAAATCCGATTTATTCAATGCAAATATGTGGAAATCAATGGAAAAAAGAACTTTGGAATTGAGGTGGTGCTATGTGGTGCTCCATTTTCAGGTAAGCCCTACGAAAAATGTAAGGGCAACAACATGAAGGAAGTGAGAATTTCCATCAAGAGATCCCATTGCCCAATATGGCTGTGCTTGAGAGTGGAACAAACACCTCGAATTCACGAGTTTCACAAAATATCATTATTTACCATGACCATCCATGACCGGAGATTTGGGTTTTACCCCATGTTTGTACAAACTATAAATATCTCCCAATCTAGTGTCCAGGCTAAGTCACCTCTCCTGAATGGAGGCATCCAAGGATGCAATGGCATGGTGCAAAAAGAAAGCTGCCGCAGTGCCAGCTACCTGCCATGCCCCTTCAGCTTCATCCTCTTCATCGGACCAAGCAAATACCAAGTGCACCTGGGTTCAGCTCGGGGTTTCCTGAAATGGGGCTACACAAAAATGGACGGTTGATGTCATGGAAAATCTCAAACAAAAATGGATGATTTGGGGGTACCACCATTTTTAGGAAACCTCAGAAACCTCCAATTTTTGGTCAATTGGGCACAAGAACTCGCTCACGAGGTTTCAATATGATTCATCATCTTAGACTCACCTGTGGGGGCTTGGAAACCCAGCACCACCAACCTACTGAGTCCCGTCTGGGAAAGCCTAGGGCACGGCTTTTCGAGTCTGGGCTGCATGGAACAAGGCCGGTTGGTCGTGCAAGCGCAAATCGAATGGTCTTAACCACACCATCCTCAGATTTGGGTGGTGTGGCATGACTACATTTACCTATACTTATTCTGCAAGATCACTTTTGGAGTCATGCAAAAATCCGTGGGACGTTTCTAAACCCTGAGATGCTACGCTACTCCAGTTCATATCCCAACTCTTGATTCCAAATTTGGTCTCAACGGGCTGAAAGAAATGTTGCCACTTGGACTTAGCACGAGTCACCTACCACTTAACAATAGTTTTGCCCATAGCTTAAGCCTATGGTCCTGGTAGACTTGCACACCACTGACGTTGAGGTGCAAATGCGTATAACTGGCCAGACCCCAGACCCTCCGCCAAGGGTGATGGGAAAACTCATGTGAAAATCGCCCAATAGATGGTACGAGTATCTATTGGGGATATCATCTCCACCCATCATTCTCTCAGGCAATGTTTCAAATCCACAAAATTGGAAATTTGCCAAAGCCTCACCTACTTTTCAACTTTCAACCAACCAGCAATTCTGGATCATGTCACCGATTTTTGGTGGTGAATATCCCTTCTCTTTCTCTGTTCCAAATCCTGATCTAGAAGCTTCTACCAACCAACTTAGCTTGGTTCAAACCTCCATTGTTCCCTTGTAAAATGCTGGTTCTTGGTTGGTGAAACTACAAAATCCCAAACATAGTTGGCCAAATCCAATCACCCAAATATACATATACCATATACCCAAATAACAAAACATCCACGTAAATCCCGATGCTTACCCAATGTTTGTTGGCTCAACCAGCTTATCCACAATACGCTCACCCCTCTTGGCTCAAGTGACACGGAAGCTCCTCCCTGCACTTTCCGCTGCGGCACACGGACATCCGGTGCCAGGTAGGCCTTGCGCTGCTTCGCGCAGAGCTTGGAATGGAAACCTGGGAGCATCCGGGCGAACGAGGTCGAACCAGGGGAGTTGTCCACGGTTTCTCACCACTTTCTGGGGATAATTGGTGATGTTGCTGGACAACTAAAGATGATGATAAGTGGAAAAGTGGTGATACATGTTTTGTACGGCAATGCTCAAGATATAGCATGCAGTACAAAGTTGAGAAGGTACTTTAGTCTCAAAAACGACTGGGTTTCGAAACACGAAGGGATAGGTCGGATAGGTACAGTAAGGAACGTCGTTACCCCAAGTTGCCTTGAAACATTCAGAGCATCTCCTGATCCAAGAGTTCGGCACAACCAAGTAGCCCAAAGAAACGGAAGGATTTATCGGCACATCAGTGCACATGCACTTTGGATCGGTGACTCGATTGCTTTCTCTTCCGCTTCCTAGCAATCGAGATATTGAAAGACATCGAAGACTTCTCATGGCAGGGCATTGAAGCTGCGTAAGCTTTTACTGTAAGTTAGAAAGCAGCCATTTCTATCAGAGACAACATGCAACAACCACATTTGACAAGGGCAGCAGGCGTGATGCCGCTGTCCTTGTGTTGGCTCAGCTTCAACCTGCTTTTGGCCTGAATCACTGACAAGATCTGACAATAATGGGACCTACGAGTACCATCCTTATTATGCAGCGCATATATCCACCCAAGATGGCTGGAGAGAAGATTGAACACTATTGAACAATCTACAATAATCTGCGCGCATGCAATTCAGGCACTTCAGGAAGCTGGGACCAAACTCCCAGATATTATGGAGGCCTCCAGCGGCTGGAAGTTGCGAGCTTTCTTCAATAAATCCTGTGTGCATCGGCAGATTGACCAACTTCAGAGCTGGCCATGTCCAAAGGCATCCAAAGGAATGAGTTCTGACCTTTTGAGAAAGCCTTGATACTCCTGAAGTCCCCCAGGCCTGTCAGATCAATGGTGGCCTCCACTTTGGCCAGGCTTCGACCCCATCGGCGCATTGAGGACTTGCTTGTTGGCTTCGGTCAACATTCATTGTCATCAAAAGCCATGGCATCATGCAATCTGAATCTTAATCACTATGATACTATGATGTGCTATCTATGAACCTTAGAAAAATGAGAACCAACCAACCACCATGCTTGTCATGGCACGATTGCTTGCTTTGTCAGCTCGACATGATTGCTCCTGACCCTCTTGCTGTGAGTACCCTTGCCTACCCGGAGTCGGAAACCTGGATGACGTACTGCAGGGTGCTTTGTTGCTAGGAAACCATGGACTGCAAAAATCATGAACAATGATTGATACATCTGTCATCTCTCATGACATGATATCGACCCCCAGTCACGTGGCATGCTTTGAGTACCTCGAGAAGCTGTTCCGAAGGCATCAAGTAGAAAGTCTATGAAGGAACTGCATCAGGAAAGTGCGAAACAGCAGAATGCACAAGACATGGGCAGGAATGCCTGCTTCACGAATCTGCTTGCCTTAACCTCCTCAAGGCTTGGCTTTCAACTACCCTTTTTTATAGTGGTGAAAAGAACCAGACAAACCTTCCTCCTGCGTCCGCTTTCCAATCGAGGAGCACTCTGTAGCTGTTCTGGTCAACGCGCCAGACAAGTGAGATGGCTGACAACGAGCTCAACAGCACAACTAATTGCCATCATCAGCGGCAATGTGGGTCACTTTCCGACATTCTGGACATGAAGGTAAGCGAAGCAGGGGGATCGCCACCTTGTATTTCACTCAAGCAAATATTCCATGTCACGTCACTGCTTGATTAAATGTTCCATGTCACGTCACTGCTTGAATCAGATTTCGCATGCACAGATTTCTCGGAAAATGACTTAGTGGATTAAACGTGGATTAAGTGGATTTCGTAGTGACCCCTGGATGATTTATGATGATTTAATGTCACGCCATGGCGTTTCAACGCATGATTCACCTGCTGCCATAAGCTCGGCCGCCGCTATTCCTGCGCTCGACCATACCCAAACAGCCGTGCATTGACGACCCATCGGCTTGTCATTGTGCAAATCTGATCCGCATCGGCTTTCTCTAATCAGTCTTGGGGGGCGATGACTGGATGAAGGCCACAGGACCAATGGCAAAGCGAAAGGCAAGAAGCACAGCTCGCTTTGGATCACTTTGGGCCATCTCTAGGGCTTCCCTAGACTTTTTTGAGTGCTTCTCAAAATGATGGACCCCAATTCCATCAAAGATACCCCCATGTACAATTGCATGCAATCATTTGGTGGAAGAGTTCATGACTACTGGAATCCCTGGTTTTGTGAAACACTCCCACGTGGTGGCCATTGGCCAATGAAATCATTTGCATCGTTTTGCATCTGGTCTGCATTCTATGCTCAATCGGCTCTGGTTGGGCGATTGCGGCTAAACTGAAATGTCTAAAGGAACATAAAGGAACCAAAGGGAGTATATTGCAAAACGTATAAAGATGGCTAGCCTTCTTCGGGTTCAAAGTTCGGTCCGTTTGGCCGTTGTTCGAGTTCGATTGTCAGTGCGCTCTGCCCCAAATCTCAGTACTTTTGGTCCCGTGGGTTATAACAAGTGGATGAGACAGTCATCCAGAGTTTCATTCCCAACATCCGGGTCGATTTGAGCGCCGTAAGAGTGAAACAGAACAGCTGGTATTGGGCTTGGACGTGAAGAAATCTTCGCAGTGCTCAAGTCTGGAATCTATCACCTAGGGCACACCCACAGTATCACAGTGTATCAGCAGGTCAGATTTTCGGGCACTTCAATTGCTCTTGTGGTCGCTTCCATTCCCAGCTGATGCTCTTACCACAGCTCCTCTCACCGAGCAAACCACCCCACAGCGGATCTGCGACAGCCACTAGACCTATTCCAGCTGACCTTTATGACACTTGCATGATGATACTGGGACGCGCTATCCGCAAACCCTGGCGATTCAGCAGTGAAAACCCAGTGGTGCCATTCCATTCTAGTAATTGATTTGCACAAAATTCAGAATTCCCAAGTCGGATGATGATAAACCCCTTGTCAAGCAATAGAATCAACCATCCTTTCTTGATGATATCCACCACTTTTGCTCGTTTTAGTCCCGGTAAGACCAGTGACGTACAACGGTAATAGGAATAACCCCAAAGAAGACATCTGCCATGGTCTAAAGATGGTATATGGATGTAAATGGGTTATGGTCATCCCAGTGTTCTTGGGAATCCCTTACCTTGGCCATTCAATTTCCCCATCAGTGGCACTATGACCATCCTCCAACTCTGGGCCACGGCCTGGGAGTTTCTTAGAATGGGGGATCCCCAAGTCACCATGGGTTTTCAGTACTAGAATGGTCTAATGACTGGATGATTTTTGGAGGTTCCCCATTTTCCGACACACCCACATGTTCAAGAATTGATACGTGTTACATCATGTGGTCGCCACGAGTTCCGCTTCACGGCGAGGCTCAAACCGTCACCTTGGGGCGAGATCAAAGATTCTGGGAATCTGAGGCGTTGATTTTGGCAATGGAAAATAACCTTTCTCCGTGATATCAAAGAACAGGGGGTGATCAAGCATTGCCAGGATTTTCGAAGGATTGATCCTTGAAGTGAAGACTCAAGAGATGAATCCTATGGTCCTTGATTCTAAAACAGGTGATCACAGCACGGGTCCAACAGACTTCAGATATTGAGGCCTCAATGTCCAAGGAGACTAGTGGCACAGACCTTAGCCTTAGCAAAAAAAAACGGAAATTCGAGGGCGTGGCCGGTGATGCACTGTATAGCAGACCTGTTGAGTCGTTGTTTCTCGCCTGCGAGTGGCTACCAATTTGAGTGCAAGCAACTGGGATCGTAAAAGCACCAACCGCAAGAAGCAGACGACTGAAGAACCAGCCTATACCAGAAAGACATCGCAGCTACAGCACCAGCTGAACGTTCAACATCTAGCACTGATCTTTGCAGAAAGTTTGCCTCTTTGGTCTGTTGACATCGACATGCTCAAGCTATCAGTCCTTGGAAAGCTTTTCCCTACAACCCAGGACATCCGCTTGTGCCTTGTAGGCAGAAAGGCATCGGCTCATTTCTGGTTTGTTCTCCTGGCAGTTCTCCCGGATCAAAGGTTGAATCAAGAGATGGATAAAGTCCGGATTGCCGCCTTCGGCCGAGTCTTGGTCCACACTTCTTTCATTCTTTACCCATCCTCCACTCGTGTCCTCTAAGCCTAGGAATCAAAACAATCAAAACCTGTCGCGAAACGATCCCAGGTGTGAAATGTTGATATTCAAAGGAACCATCCCTTCTTGTACAATCCGTCTCTCACTAGGATACAATCGGATATAGCAAAGAGGCCCAACGTGGGCCTATCCCACAACTGTCCTTAATATACGCCACCATCTCTTGGAAGCGCTTGTCGGCCTCAACAGGGTGAAGTCTCAGCAGAAACTAAGGACCCGAAACAAAATCCAATTTGAGGAGTTCATCACTGCGTCGCAAGGGTATCTATCCATATTGTCCATGATCCTGAATTGGTATACTAAGATCTAAGATCCGCCATGAACTTTCCCTTGACTTTACATCTTCACATCAAGGTCATTGTTGATACGACTTGATGCGTGTGGGTATGTGTCGAAGTGCGGTGTCCAATACTTTGGATGATCAAGTGCTCAAGATGAGCAGCCATTCTGCAGGTCTTGGGGTCTCCAATCTTTACCCATACCCACATGAGCTGTGTTTTAAATGTCTTACATGCCGGCACCAAATAAGGAAATGCTTACGCGATTGCTGACGCTTTGCTTACGCGCGCACAGGTTTGCTTACGCGCATATCTTGTCTTACGCGTAGCTTACGCTGGCTTACGCTCACAAGAGTTTTGCTTACGCCGCACCCTTACAAGGGGTCCCTTCCTTGACATAAACATAAGGGTTTAGAACGTGGCTCACATGTCCCCATGTCTTGATGGTCAAACACTGATTCTTTCCGGCTGAATCCCCATTTTCTGAGGCCAAAACAACGATTTGTTGATGTTTGAACCAGGTTTGAAGCCCCATGTTTGACTGATTGGTGGTTTCAACCCATCCCAAAGATATGCTCGTCATTGCGGAATATCATCCAATATCAATATATATATATATATATACATGTATATATATGTACATATACATACACCTACATACAGTATCAAGTACATCATGTAATTACATCATAGATTATGGTGTGTATGTATATAATAACAATAATAAGACTAATAATAATGATCATAATAACAATAACAACAACAATAAAAAAATAGTAATAATAATAACAATAACAACAATAATATGTGTGTGTGTGGGGGGGTGTCGAAAACAAAAATGTTACGTGAAACCACCAGTTTTTCTGCTGGTGATGTTTTCCCAATTTCTTCTGATGGCCTGCACCGAGGACGCTCGTGGAGTCGGTGTTGGGGCCTGGCCGAGTTTCCAGCTGGAAATCAGAGGATTCCCAGATCAGCCCAAGCCTCGCCTCAGGGCGCTCTGTCGCCAGATGGTATAGCAGCTCCCTCGGCGGCTCCAAAAAAAGTGGTACACATGCAGGGAAAAGCCTGGGAAATCACGAAAAATGATGGAAAAGGATTCCAAAATATTCCAAACATGAGGTATGTTCTTGAATGAACTTGACTTGCACGTCTCCAGGATGGGGATGCCCCACTGAGGCTGCAACATGCTGGCTACTTCGAAATCCCATCGATGTTTGGACCCATGAAATGGACGTTCTCACATCTCCCTCCGCAGCAAACGCTGACACCGGCTGACGCCTTTCGAACTTGCTCAAGCGGCTGCAAGAGGTTGGTTGCAAGGTCAGAATTCAAAGTCCGACCAGCTGAATCAATCTGTGCAGACTGAACACGCCGGGCTGAATGGTGCGGCAGCAGTCTGATCGCGCACAACCGCTCTGCTTTTGCATGTTTACAGCATTTTACACAGTTCTACACCATCCTCAGCAATCCATGCAAATAGAAAGATAAACCATGATGGATGGATTTAGCCAGAGAGCAGACATTGCGGACATTGCGATCAATCCATCCGGCAGCCAGCCATCCAGGAGCTTCTGTCATCCAACGCCAAATCCATAGTCAATCTCAAAAGCAACTGCTCGCAGCGGGTAGATCTGGGGCAAACTGCGTTTTCACATATCTGTTTTTCTTGTTCACAAATTTATAATCAGCGCATGTTTACCCCATAGCTCAAATGTGTCCTTGGCTCGCAACACACAAGGTGAACACGAGAAGGATCTGCGGTAGCTTGAGCAGTGCTTATGGGAAAGCCTTGAGATGAGCCACTGATTCCTCAGATGGCGGATATATTTGCCCCAATAGGTCGTGAACAAGAGATAGTTGTCCTTTTCAACCAATGGATCTCCATCCCCACCTTACAATGAGCAATGAATATCTGAATATATACATACACACATAGTATTGTGTATATATATATATATATTATATATACGTATGCTTCAATAATGTCAGTGGCTCAGATGTGGAGTCATTCTTTCCAGCTCAAACACTCTTGGAAATCTGTACTGAGCGTCATGGATCTTTCGAGAGGCCGCGAGTCCAGCAGCTCAGTAGGGACCCTGTGGGGATCCCGGTGACCCCGCGACAGCTTGGCACTTTCTCGAGATGGCTTTTGGAGAATGTGCCATACATCTTTCAGTGTCCCTTACAGTTTCAGGTGCAGCGGTCACCAGACTTCCCAAAGCTGGACGAGTCCATTCTTTACGATTCTATTAGGAGCGTCACCTTATCAAGGTTTTGAAAGTTGTTGCACACGCCAAGAGGAAGCAACAAAATCGGGGGACATCTCATTGTTGGCTGCGTTCTTGCGACGGCAGCCTGAACAACCAAGGTTGCAACACAAGCGGCGGGCGGTGACGCGGCAGTGACTGTAAAAGGCTCTAGGTGAAACGGGGGTGCGGAAGCGCCCCAACAACCCGACTTCGCAAGCAGAATTTTACGGATTAGAAATGGGATCAAGAGTCAGGCCATGAATTTTCCCATTTGAACTTCACTGCTTGAATTTGAAAGTTGAAACACATTCAATGCAGCCGAAGCAAAACTGCATCCTTTGTTGCATCATCATTGCAATCTGTTGGTCAAGCAGTGCACTGCCAAAGGCAGTGGGTGGAAGGTACCTAACTGTCGCAAACCTGTCTCAGAATGGTGACTTTTGACCATTAGAAACCGATAGAAGACGAGGATCTATCATGCCAACACAGGGCAAACATCAATGTGGACAATTTGTTTGACACACTTTGCAATCATGCCACCTTAATTCCAAAGAAGTGGCATCAGAAAGGCAGACAAGCTCCTGAGAAATAATTTTTGAGCGCCTGGATTCCATGGATCAAAATGAATTTGGTGGCGTCCCTTGCTGCTGGGACCTGATTGCTCATCCTCAGTCGTCTTCCAAACAAGCCCACCATGATCAGCACCAAACAACTGACGCGCACAAATAGATTGATCTTTCTCGGATGCTTCAAAATTTCAGGAGAAAAAATCTGCTACCTAGACTATGACCGGTGCCATGCCTTTTTCTTTGAGAAAACGGTTGAAAACCCGGAGATCCAAGTTGATGTCATGTCTTGTCAGCTTCCTGTGCTAGGATCTCATTGGCACGCTGTCCAGCCGTTTGAACTTGTATACACAATGCATGAAAGAAAAACCAAAACCTAATTCATGCAAGACGAGCTTCCTTCATCATTTCAGGCTCCTGCTATTTCATACCCTTTTTCCAACAGCTTCTGACTATCCAAGAAAGATCTGACGGAAAAAACTCGCCATTCAGCATATCAGGGTTCACTGCCTGCGGTATTGTACCAAGGTGGTGCTGCAACATCTTGGGGGGGAGTGGTAGCCTCAAATTCTGTTGGGAATCGTGATCTCAAACACTTTAGATAAACGAAACTTGCCAAACAGCTGACAAACTATGATGAACTAGATTCTACGAAAGGAACGCAGTTCACCCTCCATCCCAGCCACGCCTCACTCATCACGCTCATTAAGGCTGGGCTCAGAGAGGGAGCGTTGCAGCATCCTCCAGAAACCATGGTGGCTTTGCAAATTGCAGACAGAGAGAACAGAAACTCTGGACTTTTCAGGATCTGTGTTCCGCCTCTTGGCGGCACCGGCGACTCCAAAACTGATGAACCTCCGGCAGCGTTGTCTGTGGCACCACTCAGACTTCGGTTCACAGACCACCTAAAAGCAATGGTCCAGTTTTGCGTGTTTGTGCGTCTGCTTGCATCTAATATCTGAATCTACATGATAAATCATTACATACATAATTATATATACGTATTGTACATGTATTGTATATTGTATCATGTACATCATATATAGTATACGACTATACGAAATCGAAACATATATATATATATAATGTTTATACATATTCACGTTTGTGTTCTTGCACTGTATACAACCTACATTCATGGCTCCTGTTGTCCCCAAATGTCGGCTTCGGAATGTCTAAGCCCCCGGGCGTGTTGCGAACACTCATCTCATAGTGAACGCCCTGCAACGACTCAACGACATCCCAAAAGATCCCGATGATGATGAATATGGAGTTTTGTCATGATGATGGTGATGATGATGATGATGATGATGATGATGATGATGATGATGATGATGATGATGATGATGATGATGATGATGATTGGAAAGCGGGAACCTCTGGGCCTTGTGCTGTGGAACCTGTTGCGCAAAAAATTGTCTATTGCAGCAGAAACAGAGGGCGCGTTCAAGCTATTTTTTTGATGGATTCTAAATAGTTCTCGCCGAAAATGTGAGGCTGTCCAACCAACAAGGCCCCAATGGTAAACCTTCCTAGAAAGTGCCCAGAGCTCAGCATCTGGTTCCTTCATTCCTCTTTCACAAGCAGATCCAGAAGGAAGCTGACTCCACAACGTGAGTAGTCCCACTCCGCTGAGACAACCATTCACTAGGTAGTGTTTCAATGTGAGCAGAGCTCAAAACAATATTTCATCCCTTCATACCAGTTGTTTAGTAGGATGTCCTAGTGTGGTCAGTTCATAATCCCCAAATAAACTAGGTAGTTTTTGAGAAGAACTTATCAACCGTCATTTTATGTCGATAATTTAGCCACCAAAAGCTGCCTGTGTTCCCGAGAGATCGATATTACCTCAGTCCAGCACCTTGTGCATGATGATGTCATCAGGACTGTCCCGGCCCTTCAGGCTCGAGGCTGGATCAGGGGCTCTGAGAAATCAAGGGATTCCTCCCAAAGACTAAATAGATCGGGCACAATTCTCATAATCATACCTATATGAATATGCATATATGGATATGTATATAATATGTATGTATGATTGTACATGTATATGTATATGTATGTGTATGTGTATATGTTTTTGCATATGTATATCTATATGTATATATGTATATGATATGTATATGTATATGTATTTATATATATATATGTAGAGAGAGAGAGAGAGGTTGAGTTGTTTATTTTTGAACATACGAGTATGTGATGATGGCCAGAAAATGGCAATGCGTACAGAAATTGCTTGGGGGGAATTGAGGCATCCCCTTATTTTGAAACATTTCGGCTAGAATCCCAACCCAATCAGCGCGTGGTGATGAAGACTGTTTAGAATGTTGAGCCGGACTATGCCGGACTGCTTCTCACTGAGCACTGGCAAAACCCCCATGCTGTGTTGCAATGCCTTCTACTAGTTGGTTGAAAGGGATTGCAAATCATATTCATGTATCTAGATAGAGACATGGGTAGATAGATGTAGATATGATGGATGGATCCGTCCGAGGACAGGATAAGAAAAATGAAGATCATGGAACATTAGATTATCTTAAACATAATAAGGTAAGATGAGACAGGATACATAAGATAGATCAGATAGATCAGATTAGATTGGATTAGATTCAATTTGATTGGATTGGAGTAAAATGGAATACACGTAGGCTTGGGTTTAGATTAGACCGCATAGGTCAGGATGGATTGATGTATTGATTCTGGATATCAATCTTCCACTTCTAATATGGTTATGGGTCAGTTTGGTACCCTGCTGTTCACCCCCAAAATAGCTCGGACTTAGCTGGATGAATCCATCCACGCAAGTTTATGGAAACTTTAAGGGTTTTGATCCATCCTGAATAATCCCCATCTTATATAATGGGCAAGTTTTTTCTAGCAATGGGGTAGCCAAGAATCCCAAACAAAATCATGGGTAACTTGATTTCATCCCCAAAAATTGTGAACATTTCATTGATAACATCACTTCTCAATCATGTTCCAATCATTTTCATCAATTCCCCCAATTGATGATCCCAAAAAACATTAACCATGCCATCCATTTTTCAAGACGCCCAGGCTGGCCTCTCCATTGGCAGCCCAAGCCTCAAAGACGGAATCGGTCTCATCATCCTGACGAAGGCCCATGGGGGCGTTGGACTGGATAGTGATACTGGAAAGGGTGAAGTACGGTAACGGGAACTTCATTTTTGGATGGGGACTTATCTAACTTAATCCCAACAGACTATCGAAATGGGAACTGAATGTTGGATGGTTAAAACCTGAATTGGGAATTGCTCCTCACGGGGAAAAAGCTGGGGTGCCCCATCAATTTACTGGCTACTTCAATTCCACCGCATTGAGCTGGTAGTTCTCTTCTTGCAGCAACCCCAAAAAAAACAGACAAGCAAATTCCTACCGAAATAGTCAGAAGTTGCGGTTCTTTACTTTTTGGGGGTTACTATGACCACTATACCAAATGTCTCAATGAGGCCCTGTCATGGCTGGCTGGATTAGGTTCATGCATTCCATCGGGATGAGACTTCAAGGGCTAGTGATCCCCGCATGAAAATCTTGGGGTTTACCAGCAAGAAATGGCGATTCACAATTGAAATATGACTTGCAATCATACAGATCCAGCAAGTTTCATGTCTTCTACTTGGTTCGCTCAGCTGAGGATTTCGTGACTAGTCACAGCGCAGCTCTAAGCGCATGCAGGCTTCACTATGCTTCTGCCACAAGCATTGTCTTTTGGGCATAGTTACCCATGAGGTCTATATAATTTGACGCCCTTAAAACAATGGGAAAAAAGGGACTCTGGTGTATGTGTGAGTACTCATCCATATTTCTCTCCTCCAAAATGATCATGTCGTACGAGTACAGTAGGAATGCTTGCTGCGACTCGATCCACTGGCCCAAAACTTGGATAGTCTACTAGACATGGCTAATCGGTACTGTTTTTTGAGTCATCAACATCGCTGTGGATTTCCCCAAACACTTCGCCCTCTTTTCTTGGATAGTGGCTTTTCCGACATCAGAGGTGCTGGCGTCTAGAGGCAAGTGGCCCCAATGGCCCCTGTGCACCAAATCTAAACTGTGTGCTCACTAACGGCTGCTTTCAAGTATCAAATAACCCTTTGGAGCCAGAACTCGTTGAAAAGCGAAAATTGCGGTGACTAGCGTTGCGATCCCGCAAGAGAGTCCCACTGCCAGCCAAACATTACAAAGCGATAATATGCCAAACAGTCGCAGGGCACCAACTGCCGCTGATGACATACACCAAAAGAAGATACTAAGCCAAAGGACCTGATCTTGGTTTCATCCCGGAAATATCAATCATTGGAGATCATCATCCCAATTCACATAAATAGAAACAAAAAAGATGCAACCTCCAACCAGAGACCGTACTTCGTTCCTGTGCACCATAAAGAGCACCCTCCAAGGTCAGCAGTAATGGATACACCGCCAAGAAAGGTATAAGCGCTGGACTGGTTCTGGACATCTCGCCCTTGGATCATAACAAACCCAAAGAATGGGACGGTCCAACATTTTTCAACCTAGTTTAGCATGCAGTTTAACATATAGTTTAAGATATAGTTTAAGAATGTTTGAGATATAGTTCAACACTGCCCAAGATCTGATGGAATCTGATGGTTGGCCTCTAATGTTGACCCCATCACTGAAAAAGAACTGCAGGGAAAGTAGAAAAAACTGCCTTCAAATGTCAGTCGTCCACCACATCTGGATCACTGGAAAGGATCCAACCAAACTTCCAGCAGAATATCACCACACTTAGCGAAGCGGTCAAAGACAGAGTCAATGCCTCGCCGATCACAAAAACAAGCTGAAGAGGAGCCCTCAAGAGTTCATGTTTTTTTTAATTTGCTCTTGGGGGAGCCCTTTAAAGTACAGCCATCATCCCCAGAGACAATCAGACACAGACAGAACTTCCAATGATCATCTAGTTGCGCTAGCTAAGAGCCTCCGCAAGGTCCAAAAGGACTTGCGGCTCACAGCCCCGCGCTCCTGTCCTTCACAAAATGCTGCAAGGATCGGTGGAATAAATGCTTGTGCGGCCCAGCTGAATGGATTTCCAATCGCCACAGCAGAAAGGAGGAATAGGGTTTGAAAAAGTTGATGCGCAGCAGCAGCTGTAGTTCCAAAGGAACAAGCAGCTGTGGTCATGTTTGCCAGCACCAACATCTTCAAAAAAACAGCCAGGAGGACAGGTCCCGCGAATCGCAAAAAGCGTGAGATCGATCGGAAATTCCGGGGCCAAGTGAAGGGCCGAGGCCATCGGCCACTCTTCACCAGCGCACAGATTAGGTAAGCATAGCCGATCAGGGAGGCAACCACCGAGGCAGCAGCCACCCCAGCCAGACCATATTTGGGGCTCAGCCTGGTGAATTCATGTTCCAACATGTTCAACAGATTCCAAAGCGACGAGGCAAATCCGATCATCATCCCACTTGAAGATAATTTAACCATGTTTCACCTAATTGTTGTGGTGGATCTAGTGTGTTTGAAAAGTTTGTGCTTGCACCCAGCAACACTCCGTCAGCCACGACATTGATCACCATGCCCACCAGGGTGACCATTAGAGGCGTGGCCCCATCTTTGGCCGCCAAACAGAAGGAGGTGGCCACTGACGTGCCGCGCTCGATGGGTGCACCGATCGCCCGGATCTGAAGGTAAACCATGGACAGCGGCAGCATCGCCGGGGTAGCGCCCATCAAACGTGTCAAGGGCCCCGCCAAGGCCGAGAGAAAAAGGGTCAGAAACAAACCAGAGCTGGTGGCCAGAAAAATGGCGTGTGATCTTATCTTACGAAGCTGTAGTGGATCACCAGCTGACATGCCTAAAAGGCTCAGGGTTGCCGTATTCAAAAAGGTCAACACCAGAGAGGCACTGTCAAAGACAGAAGCTGCGGGTCCCATGGCCGCAAGCTGTAAAGAACTGGACCGACCCAGGAAAGCTTTGTCCACGGTGGTCATAGAACTGTTGGCCAAGACCAAGAAGAAAGAAGGCACAACGAATCTTGCAATCTCGCCAGCTGTTGGGACACGTGCAGCTGTAGAGCCTCCATCCAGCTCGGGTGGCTGTCCACTGGGTCCTGAACCCTCAGAATCTGAAATTGTCTCGACAATCCTTGCAGGATCTGTGGTGGTTATACTGGCCGTTTGTTTCGAGCTGGGACGGCTATTTGGCATGTCAGCGCGCATACGCCGCAGCATTCGGCTCTGAGTATAGGGATCGTAGTACTGTCGCGTCGACTCCAATTTCAAAACAAGCCAAAGTGAGATGACGAGTGGAGGTATCCAGACGTGACGAGGCATCCATTCCAGACCTGGCCAACAGGTCAAGCCAAGGCCTAAAGCACCCTAACTACTATAGTACCTTTTTTCACAGACCTGTATGGGTGTGTCGAAAAATGGAGTACACCCGAAAGTGGCAGCTTTTACTGAGAAAATGATGATAACCCATTGGTTTTTGGAGGGTACCCCTCATCTTGGGCAAACCAAGAATAAAAGGCAAAGGCAAGACAATTCTGGTTTGCTTTGTCATTTTTTTTCTTCAAGTCTCCATTTTTCCAAGATGTTCCCACATGGTTTTCCACATTTCATGGCGACATCGCTGGTGACATCAGCCAGCCTCTGAGGAAGAACTTCCCCAGCACTTCTGCTTGCACGACGAGGATATGCCCACAGGCTATCGCTGTAGCTGGGATCAGGGCCCCTAGCATGGCCGAGCGCAGGAAGGGCTGCAGTTCAAAGAATTCTGCGGGTGGCCTCGTCGCCATTGGGATTTGCTGGTAGAGTGGGGATATAATTCAAGCATTGATAAGATAGATACGATAATCAACCATTGATTCATATATACAGATATATACATATGAGCTCCGTCGAAACGGTTTACATCTCAGTAACTGTCTCAGTAGTTACTATTATCGGTTATCGCTGCTTAATTTTTGGGGGGCTATATCGCTTTCCAGTGTTTTGTGCCATTGTCGCGTGTGGGGGGGGGGAGCCTATCGCTTTACAGTGGTTCGTGCACATCACTGACAAAAGTGCTTTTGCAATACTACAGTGGTCTTCAACCATTTTGACCGTAATTCATATATATATATATACACATAGTATTATGTATATATATATACATATGTCATAATGTAATTTTCATGAACATGATTTTGGGATTCTGTGAAAATAACGAGTCCCCCCAATTTCAACGGATGATCATCATTTTCCCAGGGATTGCCCAAATTTGGGGCGTACACCCCACTTTCAGACACACCCACGTGGTGAGCAAAGGACCAAAACTGCCGTGTCTGGCAGATTTGAATCCAGGTGGCAGCCGCGATTTTTTGGGTTGAAGCCGGTAAGCTCGAAGTTCATTCCCAGGGGCAGATGCCATGCAGGCCACTGCAATCGAAATGAAAATCCTGAAAGCCTCGCCACCCAATGACAACTTCACACCGGGTGTGGCCAAGTGGATCATCATAAAATGTCGAGTGATGCCATAGATCAAATCCCGCAGCAAGGTGGGAAAATAGGCTTGATAGAGTTTCTTGAACTTCACCTTCAGCTGCAAGCTCTTGATGTAACCTCAGCGTTTGAAGCTCACTAATCCTAAACTAGCACACTGAATCTCCATCGTAGTGGTGAGCAGTGTGGTTGCCCTTCTGCTTTGAAACTTGCTCTAAGTTTCTAAGGGAAAGAATAGCCATAGAAGTCCAAAGAAATACGTTACTTGTATGCTGACATTCAAATTTGTGGATCCTTTCTCACTTTACTGAGGAACGATAGTTTGCCAGAGGTAGTACTGCAGAGGTGTAGATCACAGCAGCAAAGATGCCCTGCAAAGGATAAGGGATGAAGGACCAGGTCGTTGAAAAGTCATTGACCGCCTCGAAAAATGGGAACTTCAAGAGATTCCTTGGATTCGAAGGTGAGGAATGCAGGGATTGAAGATTAAAGGACTGCTTTGGTGACTTCTGTCGGGATGGCCCTCTGAGCCTGTGATCTGCATACCCAAATTCACAAAAACTTACTTCCGATTCGCTTTTTGGGTGGTGATTTGAGGCAATTTGGCTTTATAAAAGAAAAGTAGATACCCAAAAAACATATTGATCCCTGGAAATTGCTGGTGGCCCCACCAGTTGTTTCACCACAAGGCCAATTCTGCCGGGCATCGTGGCCAGCACCGTCCGGAAGAAGCGCAGGATGTCGATGAGACGCACCTCGCGGATGGCTGCGCCCAGCGTCATCCGCTTCACGGCCACGCGGTTCAGCACGGGTTCAGTGAAGGCTTGGAGCAGTGCCGCCACCACAGCGGCCTGTTGGGGTAGAGGGACAAAATGACAAACATGCGCCGTGTATACATATGTACATATACATTTATATATCTGTGTGTGTGAATATGTATATATATATATATAATATGATATTGAATTAGTTTGGGTGCATAATATAATATGCCATGGGCCATATCCATATATTGATACTGTATTGATCTGCATTATGCAGATTGTATCAATCGTACGGAAGATAATCATGGTCATTATGTGAGAGACTGCACTTGGCAATCTAGAATGTTTGGCGAATGATATCTGCTTAGCAATGCTACAGTAGTGGACAGAGATGCGCGGTGGAAAAAGAAAACATGTCAGTGTGGAATGTGGAGAAATCCAGCTTTACTGTTTTTGTTCACTCAAGCAATGCCATCCGACTTGGCTCAATGAGGTACGATGTAAATCAACCGCAACTCGTTGCAGTCTAAAAGGCCCACTTCTGCGCCAGTCCAAATTAACGACCAGAATCACAGATGGCCAACGGGAAACAAAATGTGACAACCAAAATCTGGTCCAAGTAGCCAGTGCCCCTACACAGGCTTGTCTTCCAACATGGCCCAGTAGCACTGCCCTCCTGGCCACTCCACCCCTGCGCCATCTCCGCTCCCTTGGCGCCGGCAGAGGCAGTGGCCGCTCGGCGCACGCGGCGCAAGGCGCCAGCACCGGACGCGGCAGAGGCGGCAGAACGGTGGCCATCCGGACGGTCGCATGGTGACCGTTCATTCAGTTTTTGTTAAAAGTGGTTGAGACTTGACTTGTTGATGTGAGAACTGATGGATTCTTGTGAGTTGTCTGTCTTTCGTGTGCTTAAGCAATGTGGGTTCCAGTTCCAATCAATTGCAGCCGTCCACGAGGGATGAGGCAACCCCCTTCAGAATCTGTCCTCAAAGACCTAAGTAGGAATTGTGATGGATCCATGTTCACCCCACGTCACGGTGCCTGGGTAGCCTGGCAAAACTAAAGCCCTCCGTGTTATTCACTGTTTTTGATGCGTTTTAGATGCTTTGCTGCAAGGTATTCTTGAGCAAGGCACCTGCTTCCGGCAGGAAATTGGGTCAGTTTCACCCTGAACTTTCCACCTAGGATTGACCTTTCCATCCAGGACAGAGTGCTTGACTTTTCTGCAAAAAAACTTTGTCTTGAGTCTTGAATGGTATCTGAAGGCATCAAGCAGAAATCTTACCTTCGCTCTCCACTCCAATGTCCATACTGTATCCCAATATCCCGTCTTCTATATTCACACATCTCACTACATTTGTTGCCTGATACAAACCAGAATATACCCACATAGCTGCTGAGCCGCAAACAGCATTTCCCATAGCAACAATAGCAACAAAGACCCCCCGTTGGAAGTTGCCTTCTCAGTCTTCTCTGAGAATTCTGTGGATGGCAGAGAGTAAAAACTGGCACCTCGGGTTGCCATTTCGCCCACGGAGTGGGAATGGCTCCAGGCTTCCACATCTGTGTTCATATCCTGCAGCAACTGAGTTACTATACCTTATTATATATAGATATGATTTGTACATATACGGTAAAGGCTGGGGCTTCCCTGGAATGTAATGAATTTGGAAATTGGTTGCCATGATAAAATGTCATTTGTTTACTGTATGTTATAGTATTGCGTGGTGTTCCATGAATTTGAGATTTGTTTGAATACATGAATCGAAGACAGGAAAATGTCATAATTCATTGGAGAACCATGGGTGACATGCATATCGGCATTTTTGCTCAAGTCCACAAGGCAGCTTTGAAGTTGTTGGTGGGGGCCATGGCTCCGTTCACTTTGTGACGGTAGCAACATTGAAGACCGGGCTTTCGGTGAATGTCGAAAGCTGATAAAATGTTGCGGTGTTCCAAAGAGTCTTTGGCTCCACTGTTGGGAAACGATTCCAAGGGTCCACGTAACAACATCTTCCACGCAACAAGATCTTCAACGAAACAGCATCTTCCACGTAACAACATCTTCAACGTAACAACGTCTTTCACGTAACAACATCGTCAACGTAACAACATCATGACGTTATTACACCCCCTCCCACACACACCCCGCCCCCCACCCTTCTGCATACCACAACGAAGATTATAACAGTACAGCATCTCTCATCTTATGCAACAACCATGACGTTATTTCACCCCCCCCACATCCCCCCACACTCCCACCCACCTGTATACTACATGGCAAGACTGAAGGTTCCTCGAAGCTCCGGGGAACCCCCAGCCTTGACCCTACATATATGTATACACACATCATGTCATGTCATGTCATGTCATGTCATATCGTACATCACATCGCATCGCACCGCATGACATCGCATCACATCACAAAGTCATATCATATACAGTATGTATAAAATAAGATCATACATATACATTTACATATACATACGTCTGTAAGGATGGTGGCTAAATTATTGGTGGCCCATGGATGTAAGTAGTTGGTTAATGCATGTTAATGCTTGATTCCTGGTCCCTGGACGAAGCACATCCTGATTTCTCCACAGAAATGGAATCCCCAGCGCCAAGAAACGCTTCACCGCGTCCACTGTGCTGGACTTTTTGTCCAACGTCCTGGCGATCAAGCTGGCCCCAGCCCTCGAAATGGTCGCAGCCGGTGGGTTAGGTGGGTCAGGACTCAACTCTGGAATTGGATTGGAATGAGGGAGGAACACAAGTTCTTGGACTTGGAATTGGTAGATGAGTTTAGAATGATCTTGTTTTGATCTGTCTACCTTTTCCTATGTCATCCTATCTTTGCATATCTTTACCATCTTGACAGGTACGAGTAGCAGCTCTGGGGACCACTAGAGATGAACCACCATCTACATCACACGAGGTCACCATTCGACAAGTAAATCCCAATGATTTCCTTCAATTCTCTGTGGGTGTGTCTGAAAATCATGCACCCCAACATTTGATGGCTTATCACACACTTTATCAGAGTTTATCACCATGTTCATCTATGTTCCCCCTTATTTGATGGTTCTCCATTGGATTCAATTGGGATATCCGTGGATATGCCATACGGTACACTCACAATATATATATTCAAAGACATACGGCAACATACCCATCGTATACGATATCCATGTCATAACCATGTCATCACGATGTGTTGCTGCTTCCTCCTCCAATGCTATTTTTCCGAGCCTTGCAGCCAAGAGTACCACGCTGGGGTCGAGGCATGCAACCGCGGTACCTGCTCGGCTCGCAAAGAACATCAAAGAGACCCAATCTTGATTGACACTTGGTCACACTTGGCTATGGGTCAAAACCTATGGAATGCCATGGTTTGAACACCAAAATAGCTGGGATTGTTTGGATTTATGAATGTTCATCCCAACAAAAATGATATATGTAGAATTCTAGGTTACTTGATGATTCCCCGAACGGGCAACGATTCTCTGGTCTTGGAATCACAGCATGTCACAGCCCCACCTTCAGAACTGGAGCAAACGCCCAAGCCGAGCGGATCCCAGTTCAAGTCACACGCAAAGTCCTTGCCTGCACAGGAGCACCAAAGGAGCACCAAAGGAGCACCAAAGGAGCGCTAAAGCTCAACAGGCAGGGAACGATTGAATTGCCAAAGGTCTGGAGATGTAGTTTGCAAGTTGCAAGAGGTGCTGAGATGTGAAATGAGGGAAACCAAGCAAAGGAACTGACAACTCTCCATGTGAGCTCAACACCCTCGAAACTGCAGGTAAGCAAACAACGAGCTCAAGTGTGCTTGGCAATGAGACCAAGCAAGTTTGGTCAAGCACGGATCGTGATAGGCAGTAGTTCCAAGCGAATTCTGAGCAGAAACCAAGCTGCGTGACATCGCAGAAAAACACATGCAACTTGACGACCCCATGGCCTTCAGGTTTGCTAAGGTTCATCGGGTCCCATTCCAGAACGCCTCACAACAAATTCACATCTGGGCGGTGGGAACCAGTTTCTACATGGGCAAGAATGGTTGGTGCATCGCTGGCCTATTTTACCATTGAAGATATTGAAGTAAACATGCTGACATTGTTTCTGAAATGGTGGCTGGACCATAGTTATTTTATGGATACTCATACCTTCCAGTGCAGAGCTCTCGCTGCCCCAGCACATGGAAAACGTGAAGTTAACTCCAGCAGCTTCCAACGTGTTCCATTTCGAGATGTTTCTACCACAGTCACTGCTGCACTTGAAATCACCATCTTCAGCCGCCTTCGACGGTACAAGGATGTGTTACATCAGCCGATGGCTCCACCGTATCAGCGTCATGTTCCTGTCATTGAGGCAGATGCATGTGGGACGGGTCAACAGTCAGGCAACACAAGACAAAGCTGTTTGGATATGTGTTTCCTTACAATAGAACAAAGCAGTGAACTTCGGGTGCTCAGAGTTTGCCCCCAATCCATGTACATGAATGTGCAAATCTGGAAAGACAAAGACAAGTGGCATGGTCTGGATCCAGTCCCGCCTTGCACTTTGCGGTCTCCTGTTCCTGAAGAGGTTTGCCACAAATGGGCACTTAGGTGCTTCAGTTTGAACCGCATAGTGCGAAACAAGGGAAAAATAAAGTATAATATGTGTATATATTAGAGATAGATAGATAGATAGATAGATAGATAGATAGATAGATAGATAGATAGATAGATAGATAGATAAATAGATAGATAGATAGATAGATAGATAGATATGAATATGTATAACATACATACATAATCATAAACAACTACAATCATATAACTATGTACATGTGTGCTTTTTTTCTTAGCTCATCTAAAATCTTATGATCTCTCAAGCCACCGGAATCTCCCCGGTAGAATATGAGCCATTAGAGGTCCTCAGTTCCCCAAACGCTGCCTCCCACTGGCATGGAATCCAAGCCATTTCTCCCGAAGGCATCCAACCCATTACCTGAGACGAATGGCTGGTTCTTTTCCACTCGTCACGAGCCAAAAACATGAAAGTCCATTGGAAGCACCATGCAAATTTGTGATGGAAAGATATGAAAACTGGGAATATCTCAACGAAACCACTTATGACATGATTATTTCACTGACATTTCTTTCAGTCCCAGCGTTCTGGAATCCCAGCAATTGGTTGAAGCAAGGCTTTTCTGGGGTGGGAAGGCAGGCAGAATCCATCAGAGTCTCAGAAGTCAAACAGGGTTTCTGAATGAAATATAGTAATATATCACCTACGAGAATCACCTTTTTGGGGCTGAATCAGGATGCTTTGCGAACCGAAAATGTCTAAATTCCTTGGCAGAATGAGGAAACAACAGAAATACACTGAAAAATCACGAGCCTTCATCGACCGATCAACCACAGGGAATTCACTCTCAGCATTTGACTGGGAAGCCATATCCGGGCCACATCGCTGGGCAGTAACCCATACCTTTCACCGGGCCAGCAGCGTCCAAGTAGACATGTGGGTATGGGTCAAAATTGCGTAATCCTCTGGCAATAAAAAATGATTTCCTGGAAGATGGCCCAGTTTTCAGTTTTTCCGATCATTTTCCCATTCAAACCTCCATCTACTTCGCGGATTTCCCATTGCCATGTTTCAGTACCGGATGGTACCCCTAAAAATGGATGGTTCATACTAAGAATGAACAGAATCTGCAGATATCTGCAGTCTGCTTGGATTTCAGGGACTTCAATTTTGACCCTTTCCCATATCCCAAGGGGGGCGTTGCTTCATCAGAGACCGGGCCACCTTGATCAACCCATGGGACAGCGACGTAACCGTTCTTCATATCGCCTCCCAATTGAAGGGCCCCCGACACGCGAATGTCGGGCAATCGGTTTTGGGGGTATTAGTAATATGAGGTACTGTACCCAAAGCATGAACCATTCCAGTAAGCAGTTTCTAAAGACTAAGTGACTATTTTGGATGGATTCCACAACAAATACATACAAGTACCCGGACCTCTGTAAAAGAGAGGATACAGTCGCCCCATGCCGCCCCTGTATCAATTGTCCAAATTATCATACAGGATTCTGGACTTGCATGGTCATAGTCGGTCATAGTTATCATCCAAACAGCCATGCAATTGCACGTGGAACAAATGCACCCAGGGCCTTCTTCCTCCTGCGACCATGAGCTCTCTGTTCGAGCCCAGCCATCACCCCTAAGGGCGATCACTATGGGGATTGGCTGAAATGGTCCCAAAAAAATCCAGGAAAAAAATGGTCGTTTAGTCCCCACAGCTACTTAGTACTTCTTGATTCTTGTTTCAGAAAAAGGATGAAAAAAAATATGTGTTGAAAAAGTATTGAAAACGCAGCACCCATCATCTGTGGCTCCATTGGTACTCCTTTTCTGAGTCACAATACCCTGGGGTATGGTCAAGACTTGGTAGCCCAAAAACATCAATGGATGTCGCCAAGTTGTGCTAGTTGTATCCACCATAAATCCCAAATCAATCCAAATCATGTGACTTATCATAAACTGACTTGTCATTCGCAAAGTAGCCATGATTATCATAATCCGACCATTGACCATTTACAAACCAACTTATCTATCTTCTGGTGGAAAAAAACCGATCGAATCTGCCAAGGGGCTCCACAGACTCAGCTGCACTCGCTCCTGGGTCATGGGAGGCTCAGAAAGCATGATCTCTGGACTGGTTGAAGGGAAAATCTACAGGAAACCACAGGTTTTCCCATCAAATATGGGGTGTCCTGTCAAATGTCCCTTAAATCAATCCAATGACATGATGAGTTAGTGTGATTTGACTGCATTCATATCAATTGCTATTCAAATGACAGAAATCCATGGATAGACGTCGTGAAATCTTCGAAGCATTGTTACTTGACCCACAGACTCTGAGCTTTCCAATAGCAGTCCCACTCCTGAACTGTAGTCACGTACCTCATCTTGACCATGAGCGAACCTGCAAGTGGCGTCTTGAACTTCTTGAACCACACTGTACCAATGTCCAACAGTCTAACATGTATATGACTGTATATACAAAATTCATTATTCTTGGTAATCCAAAAAATACACAAAACAAGAATAAACATCAAGAATAAACTTCAAGAGCCACTAGATATCCTGAACTCATCTGAAGCTCATGACGACTTCCCAGGCCTGCAGCCAGGACCCTCCTGTCGGGGCCATGAATTCTAGGTGAAATTTCTCGGGAACAATTGGGGTGTCTATCCATTCACGGACAAAAGCATCTAATAGCATCGAATCATGAGAAAGAGAGGACCAAAGAGGCTGGAGCTTCTCAGTTCTTGGTCCATGTTGGTGAGAAAAATCTTCCGCAACCAATGATAATCAATGTCAGTTTTCTGCAGTTTTCCCAAGCAGACCTGGTCCTATTCCACCCTCCCAACAAGGCTATCATGGCGAGGCAAGCCTTGCACTGGCCCGACTTCTGTAGGCTGCGGCCTCGACTTTTTGGCAAGTTGATTGGTAGACGACGATGGGCTCACCATTTTTTCAGCCGTTTGACAGTGAATGATGATCATCCCCAATATATGGGCTAGAAAAATCCTCAATCCTCAATCAAGAAAGCTTGAATGCGATCACTGCTCAAGTCTTCTGAGATCACAACAAATGCGAGTCTTGTAGAGATTCGGCTTCTCACGGAGTTGCGACTCATCGTGTGCAAAATGGCAGTCCTCTCCACCTTTGCAGACCGGATGGTTGTCGGAGCGGCTTGCTGAAGTGTTCTACAAGAACCCCCCAACCTCTTGCAGCTAAAACCGCAGAGCTAGTTTAGGGTTTCAACCGATTGTTAGCACAACACACACAAAAAAGAAAACAGAAAAAAGTGTAGTCAACTGGAAATCGTCGTTCTTCCCCAGTTTGGATGGAAAATGATGGAAATCAAGAATACTTCCCAACGACTGGAACCGTGAAGCTTCGCCCTGCAACCAAGCGGCGTTCGCACCGCCCAGCCAAGAAGAAGCGGCACAGGCTGGTATAGCGGAAGGAGTCCTGCACAGCTGAAGCTCTGATTTCTTTTGCAACATCTTTAAAACGCCAGAGCAGCGGATGCACGAGGAATAAGAGTTCCTGTCTTCTTGCAAGATGGATCACTTGCAAAACAGCATTTCTGAAGAAAGCACCAAAATCTCTGGGAGTCTCAGGGTCTTGAACCGTTTTGACCCAGCCGCATATTGAAAAAGGCGACAGCACCGATCCTGCTTCGACATCACTTAAAAGCCTCGGGGGGGTGCAGAGACCCTCAGGTGGAAGATATGGATGCTGTGAAGAATACTTGATAAATGGTTGATGTTTGATGCTGACTGGTTCAAACAATGGTCAATGATGTATGGTTGGTGAATATATCATGATCAATTACCACTGGTTTATGATTGAGGATTGATGGTCAACGACTTATGTTTCATGGAAAACTGGAGAAGCACCAGCGCTAGCTCCCTACTTCCGCCAAGAGGCGTGAGATATTAACGCGCGTGGCGCGAAGTGCGACGAGGGAGCCCCAAAAGCTAGAATGGCTGCGGAATTCATCATGAGCAGTTTCTGGTGAGATTCATACATTAACAGTATGGACAAAACATAGTATTTCACAAAGCTGAAATATGCCCCATTTCCCTTACTTCTACCCAGATCAATATCGATTACAAAAAGCAAACTCTGCTTATCCCAAGAATACTTTGGTGTTTGCACCACATCGATCCTCAGAATTGGAAACTGGAAACACTTGGAGGTCCTTTGCACTAGTTACTAGTTTGTTCAAAAAGAACGGTGATTTCCCTGAAGGCCATTGGTATTGTGTAAATCGTGACTGGCGCAGGAAAGATTCGCAAATTCAATCTGTCGTTGCCACAAGGATGAACTGTTCCAAAAAATAGTTGAAACATGTGGAAACCATCAATAAGTAATTCTGTATCTCAGTTTGATCCGTTCCCGCTCTCTGAGTTCCCACCGATTGGAGTAGTTGGAGGCTCCAGAAACAAGGCGCTTCCTGAGGCTGACGGCGCCGGCCCTGACAACTCCAACAAATATGGAAACGAAACATCACTCACATACCACTTCACCATGATACCAACAATCCACAATGACAACAATACAAAGGGTGATAACAGTGCTAATAATATTGTTAATTTATACTAGTTTAAGTTAAAGTAATAACAATAACAATCATCATCATCATCATCATCATCATCATCATCATCATCATCATCATCATCATCAGCAAAGCAGGCTCCCATAATTCCCATCAGCCTGAGGCTTCCCCAGATTCACCAAGACCCCACCTAGAAAATCCGTAGGGATCACAGGCGCGGCCTTCTTCCTAGGGGGGCCCGGGTATATCATCTGATGTATGGCTAGTCATATCTGGTATGTATATATATATATACGTATATGTATATACGTATATGTATACATATATATATGTGAGTGTTTGTGTTCATATACATATATATATATATATATTTATACATGTTTGTATTTATATATTTATCTATTTATTTATTTATTTATTTGTTTTTGTGTATTTATACATATATATATATATATATGTATATATATATGTATATATATATATATGTATATATATATATATGTATATATATATATATGTATATGCATATTAACCAAAAGAAGGGATAGAAAAGCTTCTGTTTACGGCTATTTCAGTGGGACTTTACAAAATTCTATCTGTTTGGAGGGCGCTATATACATGCATCATGTATGTATATAATCATTTTTATAACATATATATATATATGCATATTGCATCCCAATATACGAGGCTGTGATTTGGTCAGTTTTTAAACCTAAAGATTTCAGTACGGATTTCTAACCCACTGTTTGATTGCTTGTGCATGGTATCTTGGAAGAGAACTGCCAATAGAGCTTGTCCTCTTGCAACTGTGGCCAGTCTCTTCTTCTGGGAACCTGTCCCCATGCATGAAATTTGGGTTGCCTGGGAAAAAAGGTACCACCAAATTCAATCGTTTATCATTTTAGCATCAATTTCTTTTTGTTCATTGCCATTTGAAGGACACACCCTATTTATGACCTTGCTGGCGTTCGCATTGTTTTGTGTTTTTTTTCTTCTCTTCGCTCACTGCTTCGCCCACCTCTGAGCTTCGCACATATAAGTTAGGTTCAACTGAGAGGGATCGGCTTCGCCTGCAAGAAACATATCTGTCAAACTGTCGAACAGTCAATGGCATCATGGAGCGCTTTTTTTGGCGACCTCAACGACTTTGTATGATTAGTATTGAAACATGAAAACTGGTTGGACCTGGGTCTGAAATGAATTTGACATATTTTGATCCAAAGTCATGAGTCATATCATGCACTTGAAGACCAGTGCCAGTCATCAGCCCGATTTCACGAGCCCGGCCGTTGGGCTTGCGGAGCATCACTGCCATCGAAAGAACTCCTGGCATCATCCGCTGCAGAGGCACCATTTGGAACCTACAAATGACTGGTCAGTCGATCTGGAAGTCTGAAACCATCCCATTTGCAGGGTACATATTTTGGCGCCACACCCAACCAGTCCGGAGGGCACCAACTGAAGCACTGCAGCTACGCCTACCTCCGGAAGGGCACGAAAAGGTTCTCATCATTTTTCCTGGCCATCAAGGGACAACCCAAAGCGGACAAGTATGAATACCCGTTGTCATGCCGTTGTGCTCCCAGGGCTGTTCTTTGTATAACTTCAAATGCCTCTGTAGCTGCGCCGATGGCGTCGCTGGAACGACCTGAGCACGGGCGCCCGGTGGCACCAATTTTGAGCGTCCAAAATCCTCTGGGTGATAGGTTTCCATTGGAGAAACCCACCTGAGACCACCATGCATCTATTCTCCTATTTCTGCATGTCCAAGAACCTGGGAGGACCCCCCAAGTCATTCCCACCCGAGGTCACAGCTCTTAGTGAGGTCCTACACCTCTTCATGTCGTTGAGATAGTTCTCAAGAGCTGGCGGTCGAGCAGCCCATGACATGTCTTTTTTGGATTAAAATGAGCCACTGATCATCTTTTTAGGGTTTATAGTTCACTAATTATATCCCATGAAATCCTTTATGGCTGCTTTTAGATCCATTAGAAGCATCCTCACTTGAGTTTACCGCAGGCTTCGAGAACAAAGCCTTCTCCCCACCTGTTACGCACTTGTTGTCCATGCGCAAGGCTTCAGTGGCCCCTGGCAACGCTGCGATTCTTGGGCCCAAGAAAGCCTCCAGGATGACTCCAAAAAGGTGGTCTCAAATTTGAAAAGACCTATGGCCCCACAGGTTGCGGCTGATTAAAAGTGTTCACCCACACCCAAAAAGTCTGAGAAATAGACATGTCTGAAACGTCAGGCGCTCCATTCAACTCCAAGATTCATTGGAGGGTAAGAAAAAAAAGAAATCAACCCACACCCCAGTGGATTCAGAAATTGAACAAAACCGAGGAGTATAGCAAATCATAGCGTTCGTTCATTATGCCAACTGACTGATATTTTCTACATTCCGTATCAGCACATGTTTGTTTCCTGTGGCCACATCCCCATGGTTGCTCGATTTAAGCCACCATGTTAGTCGCTGCTAAAAATTCCCATTTGATGGTCAAAAACACCATTTCACCTTGCTAAAACTCCCCCAAATATGGATAGATCATCATAAAACTGCCATTTTGATGGATAAATCATGATAAAACAGCCATTTTGTCGTTTTGTGAAGCCCATCCCCATTCTTCACAGGTCCCGTTCTTCCCCAATGCCTGGACTGGACCGAGGTGATGGAGCCACTTGGCTTCGCGGCGACGGCGCTGGCGTCGGGCAGCCGCTGATGTCCGGACAGCGCTGGCGACGCGGAGGTGGGGGACTGATGGGGCCCCTGGGGAAAATTCAAATCATAGGGGGTAAATGGATGTTTATTCTGAAGTTTCCTAGAAGGGGTCGTACCCCAACAGCCGGATGGTCTATAGTGACTATAGTGGAAATTCTTGTATAAATGGATGATCACATATGTGCAACTAATAAACTGATATCACTGATATCTATTTAGATGTAGGAGTCTCTTTGAGAGAAATGTGAGATACACTACACGCAGTTCAGAAGCCAAGAAAGACTTGGATGGAAGTGTAAAATTATCCACAAAGATGGGGAATGTAATTAGCAATCAGCTATTGTTGGTTCCCAACCCCCTTTGAATCAATGAATCAGGCGGAGAAAACAACCCATGTTGCCATCGTGGCCAAGGCAACAGGTGTCACAGCGGCGGAGCGGCCTTTTGTGGCTTGTACTCCACGCCGCCATAGCGGTAAACTGCGAAGCCTCGACGATCTCCTCCCTCAGTCACGGGAATCATACCTGCAGTCAACCGACTTTCACAGGTCTGCGGACAGGTCTGCGGACATGTCATGCTAGACGTCAAGACGTGAAGCTGTCCTTTCAAGTAGAAAACGCGAGTCTCTTGAAAGAAATCCCTGTACTCAGAGGTTTTACAGAAGCTTCTTGCAGGGAAAGCATCCATAAGTTTGGAAACGCTGACCTTCCGAAATATGTTTTGCCTGGTGTTCCTCCAACACTGAACAGCTTTTATTTAAACATCCGCCTGGATTTTTGGTCCTTGCACCAGCACGCTGAGGATCTGCGCGAGCCTCCTGTAAAGCAAGCTGCCAGTGCTGAGGTAACCCACGACCCGGCGAATAACTTCGGGATAACTTTTAAAATGTTGCAAATATGCGCCAACTTAGAAACCCACCAAGTGAATTGATTTACAGTATATCAGCATTCGACCATCCAACCTTGGGGCATATCTTGACACATATCTACTGGATGACTTCATGCATTGCCTTCGGATTTTTGTGTCCAAGACCCTACTGACAGGAGGGTGAAGGATGGAGAGGTGAAGGATGGAAAGCTGTGGCCCACAGCTCAAATCAGTCGGATTGGATGTGTCAAAATGCTTCTTGAAATGACTGGACAAGCAAGCCAATCGAGTCATCCCTCTATCAATGCTAGGAACAGAGAGAGGTAGGCAGTCCTCATTTTTGAAAGATGTAGGCTTAAGATGGCTTAAGTGCAGTCAACTTACCCATGGAACTTCACAACTCGTGGATTTCTTGAATGTTAAGTTTGTGTTGAAATTACCATAGGATGTTCAATGTTAAGTTACTTAGTTTCTGTACACAATCCCACCTTTCCAAGTTCATCCCATCCCCAAGGCCCGGGACTCTGACCCCTGTCCTGCAGGTTGGTCATCGCTTTGGACATCGTACGTGCGAAGGGATTCATGGGGTCGGTGAACGACTGCAACTGGCAGGTTGATGGCTGTGGATCATTCAACCGTATCATAACGAATCCTGACCATTGTGAGAAAATCATGATTTACCATGGTTCACCAGTCTGCAACCATGATTTTCCATCATTAAACACCCATTTACCATCGCCAAGCCGGGGCGACGCCAGGTTTCCGTCCAGAACGTGGCGACAGCATGGGGCCGTCGCCTTGCTAGTTGGGATTTTTAACAAATGATGGAAAAAATGATGAAAAATTAGGATTTATTATGATATTTAAGTAGGATATCTATAGTTAGATCACATATCATATATCTATAGCATTCTATAGTTAGATGATATATCATCGGAATCTTTCTGGGGGCTACTTTGGAAAGCAATTTGACAGCGCGCCCAACAGGCAGCTGCATCAAATCCCGTGGTTGAACAGCATTTTCCCTGGTAAATAGCCGATTTGGGGTATAGAGTATACCACATTTTCAGACAAGCCCTGGATGCATGCTTTTTTGTAGGAAAAGACGAAATTGTTGGGGGTCACGTTGAGCAATTGCCACATAGTCCCGATTCAATCTTGTAATGAAGCATCAGATTTCAGGGGAATCCTGATAACTTCGAAACTACTTGTTTGACCGATGCCCAAATGAGATAAAGCTAAACTTAAACTTTCTGTGCGACTTTTTTGATAATTGTATTTTTGGAAGAAATCTCGATGGTGTTGAGATAGTTCAATTAGAGTTTGCGCCGTAGGGTTTGTATAGATTTGGAAGCTTGAGATTTGGGCTGCATCTGCTGGAGTCATGAGTATCTGCTCCAATCATATGGCCCAACACCGCACGTTTTCGCACAAACAACATCGTTCGAAGTGAGCCAACTCTGAGAATAAACTTCAGACCACAGAAGAAAACGTATCAAAATCATGGAAATTGAGTTCAACCTGAGATCAAAGATCAAATCCCATAAAAATTTAAAATCAAGCAAAATACCAAAATACCATGACATGTCCATATAGTGGCTGAACAAGCTTATTGAAATTGCCAAGGTACCACGTCTTGCGTCGCCTCGGGCGAAGCCTCTGGCTGCCAGGCCTTGAGTGTGGCCCCACGAGGACTTACTGTTTGTGGGATCCTAGAAACTGATAGAAATGGTATGAAATGATCTATAATGATCTATATTCTTGTTGGCAATCCTGCAGATTTAGGGGATGAAAGCAGTGATTGTTGCAAGTTCTGCAGCTTGAGACTGACTCGGCAGGAGGAGGTCTTCCTTGTCATGAGATTGCTTGTCCCTTTCCAAATTGATTGAAAGAAGAGAAGCAGGTTTGAGGTCATATTTGCAACGCATTCTCAAAGTGTCATGGCTCTCTCCATCCCACTTGCCCGGCGCCAGCTCCTGTTAGCTGAGCTGTCGGCAGATAATCACGTGACTCCAGCCCCCAGTTCGCTTGGGCCAAAAAATACACGGCTCCAATGGTCAAAGCAAACACACACTGTCAGATATTGCCAGATGTTGCGAAGTACTGCCATCATCTTCTCTCGACAGCATGTGGAGTCTTTCAAAGGTTATTGGATCTGGGAATGTTTGTCATCGAAACGAAACATCTCAGAGAAACTGGCTATCAGCCGAATGGTGGTTTCTTGAAGCTACTGATTCCTGCCTTGAGTTGCCTAAATATTGATATACAGTTGCTGCTTCGGATGCTTCCTCAGAATCCTTGAAAGAGGCCTTGCTATTCAATTCGCTGTCTGATGCCGCAATGTCAAGGCTTTTGAGCTGGTGTCTGCGCGTCAGCTGCATCTACCAAGACGGCACAAGAGTTGCTGAAAATGCCATCCAAAAGCTGTAGACATGTGAGCCATACATATCTTCCTGGTCTACAATTTCAAGTGATGGTTTTCGTTGCCTATCTTTTGTGTATACATACATGTGTATGTATATAGTCATATACCATAATTATTCTTCATGCATGCACATTAATTGTATTAAGCATTCAATGATAGACTGTGTTGGAGATGCACTGGTTGCTGTCTTGCCATTGATCTGCTTCGACATGTGCGCATGTCCCAAAAGTGAGGTCCCGCTACCAATTGTGTTGCCCTACCAAAACTCGAAATGTTGCCACACAGATTTGGGTTTGTTCCATGTTGTTCCAGTTTGCTGTCATTAAATTTCAGGGGGATCGAAGTTTGGGACAAACACACGGAGAATTGGCTTTCCTCTGACCACGCAGATTGCTGCTCTGACTCTCACCCGATGGATCGCTCTTCAAGCTCGTCGTCATCATCGTCGTCGTACCTGAAAAACATTGAAAAACAGATGTGGCTTATAAGATTGATGGCAAACCTCAGATTCTGGTCACGCTGGGTGCACTTTCCATCCAATCCTGGAATCCAATGGAGCAGCAACTGCAGCCACTGTCAAGAAAATCCGCGCACTCATCGTCGTATTCATCTTCATCTTCGTCCTTCAGGTCCAAAAAGGTGGCGAAAAATGGAAAGCTTCGGCCCTCAATTCCCAATCACGCTGATGAAAAGAAGTACCTAGCCCCAGAGCAATACTCATTTTGGTCCACTGTGGGAACTGATCAAACAAAATTCACCCTTTGCATAGTTGAAAGTTCCGGAGATTTGAAATGAAACTTCATTTTCTTGGGATCATCCCCAAAAATATCTTCCCCTTGGGATTGATCAAAAAAGCTGAACCGCAGACACTCCTGCGGCTTGCCGTAGATGAAGTCAATGGTACCCATCTTGATACCACGCCTGGCAAGCGTGGGGACCCAAGCGAAGTAGGACCCAATTTGTGAAAAAAAATACCCCAAGTTGTGGCCATATGAAGGCAGAAGATGTTGTAGAAAATCAAGAAGCATAGCAGCGGCACATCGGGTTTGCAGAGTTTGGGAAGGCTCCCATAATTATCAGACAAACCTGGATGATTTTTCCGGCTGAATTAGGATCAACAAGCACTCCAGGCAGTCCAAAAAATTCAGAATTTGTTGATCCATGAAACCAACTGGTTCCCCACCAAAAAAGAAAAAAAGGACATGAGGAGGTCTCTTTGAAGTGGTTTATCAGTTCTAAAGATCCTTCAGGTCCGGTGGATACTATCTGAGCCATCCACCCCAGTGCCAAAGCCCTCTTCGCTTGCAGCTCACCACGGCGATACCAACGCACCTCTGATGGTTGGAAGATCTGATGTTCTGTCTTGCCGGCTTGTCCAAGAATAGGGGAACCGAAAATCCAGTGGCTATCATCGTTCTCCCGACTAAAAAATTGCCATTTTGGGGCGTACTCCATTTCTGAGCTAATCCTGGACTTGCCTCCAATGGTTTGAGTGGTAGCACCTGTGATCATTGTTGGGTGACTGATCTATGGCCAGTCTATGGAATCCGTTGTGGGAATCCTTTTCGAAAAAAATTCTCTGACATAGCACTCACCTGGCAAACTGATTTGAGTTTCTGTTTCCTTATAGGAGGACGTGGTGTAAGAGCGTACAAAAACAGGTCACTAATGACGTAAGAATTGGTGACACTAAGAGCGTACAAAAAGAATGTCATTTAGGTAGCATGCGTCTGGACTTCAGAAAGGAAAACAGTTCTGGACCATTTCTTTGCAGTTCTGCATGAAGCAGTAACTGCAAGGGCCATACCAATGCACCATTTAAGTTTCTTCAGGTTTATTTCCTGATGCAAATCAATTGCAGAAGAGGTATCTCAAGGTGACGGCCTGAGTAACTTTCTATATACAGTACTAGTAACATTATAAACTATTAGTGACACATTGTACACTATTAGTGTTTGAAACACACCATTAGTAGATACGCTTCTCCTTATAGTGATAGGAGAGAGGTCTATGTTGAGAACGCACACTCAAAATACCAAACCCCCGCAGGCAGGATGATCAAACTGCCAGCCTTGTCTCTGTGTGTCCTCCAATGTGCTCTCCTGAGGGTGCAAATCCACTGAACCAGAACTAAAGATCATGGCGTTCTCGCACAAACCCTGGTTTGGGTGTGTCTGAAATTTGTACTGTATACTTGTGGTCATTTGATGTCATTTGATGTCATTTGAATTTGGAAAATGATGATTAATCATCTTGATCATATTGATCAGTGGATTTGGGGAGTTCAGTACCCAATTGTCCATCAAACCCATATGGTTTGAGTACTCAAAATGACAAAACAATCCGTGGTCTCAAGGTGTTTCAGGGTTTACCCTGAGCTCCCGGCTTGCCCTTGGGCGAAGCCGCACGCATGGCTACATCTCGTGCAATGGCACCTGCTGCCTGGATGACGAGGATGAGGATGAGGACAACTATTCTTAGTACTGGCACCATTGTTGTTGTCATATCATTATCAGTGTCATTACTACTATGTTTGTCGGGATTGTTGTAGTTTTAACTACCAGGGTTGCTCCAAACCATAATAGGTAAATTCTAGGCACAAGGGGGTAAGTTAGTCACAGTACACTTATATTTCTTCTCCATTGCATGGTGTCTTGATCATGGTTCTCATTATCTTTGTATCACTACGAGGTCCCTTGGGTCCACATGGGTCCACCATCATCCAAGTTGCCACCAGCAACAACAAACTGCTGCCGCTGAAGCCAAACCGAGACTCCTGGAGCCGGGGCCGAAAAAAACACAGCCTGCAGCAAAGCTGGAGACCCCAAACAAGGCAAAAGACATCGAAACGCTACAGCCAAACATGGACATGGGTTTGGGTCAAAACCCAATTAGTACCCGTGTTTTCATAGCTAATGTATGCTTGTGATGCCCATTCATTTGGAAAAATATGAGATTTGACCCATCGCCCCTTTTATGGCGTACTATCTAGTGTCCTGAGGGAGACCCATCATTTGGACATAGCCCTTGTTGGATGCAGGTATTTTCTTTGAGGATCCTTGCCTCTGAGCGCGCAGCCGCTGTAGCCTTTGTAGCAAGGATCAGGGGAGATTGTCGTATGTAAACATGCAAGGAATCTGCATCCTCGTGGGATTCTCTCAAACTCTTGAACCTCCGGGTTTAAAAACTAAATTCACCCATTGAAATCTTGAGACAAACCATAGTACTTATGCATATATGTATATTTTATTATTATATATATATATATATGTGTGTGTGTGCAAAAAATGTACTAATCATAAAATTCTAGGTATCTGATTTCCGACTGCTCATGATAACTCTTTCCAGGTCCTCGCCTCAGGTGCATCACCCTGTGCTAGGACTGGCCTGTGGTGATACTGAAAAGACTTCGAAGAGGAAAGCTGAAGATGACGAAAACTGATGAAAGATTATGAAAGATTTTAGATTTGGGCGATTTAGACCATTCAATGGGAATTTTAGCCAACCAACAAATGGGTGTTAAGTTCTATACGGGCTGGAAAACGCGATAAATGTGGAACTGTCCGGTGTGTTCTGCTGTAACTTGGGCAGCAGCGAATTTGCTTCCTGTGCTTGTCGCTTCCTGGAAACTTCTGAAGCCTGTTAAATGACACTTACACATCTGTGCAACCGCTCGTGTATGAGACAACAGATTCTCCCGCCACATGCGCCTGGGAGCCTTCTGATATCCAGCACCAGGGAGGAGAAAAGCACCTCAGTGCTGGACGTTTTGTCGTCCCTGCCATTGGGATCCCAAGAGTCTTGTGCTTAACTTCACATCATGATCGTGGCGATCCAACTAAAGCAGAAATCGCTCTGGGCACCCCGGAGATTGCACGCTGTGTAGAAGTGTGAAATGGGAGTTGAATACGTGCTGCATGTTTGAATCCACTTGTTGATTCAACACAAAGTTCTTCCAGTGCTGTCATGATGGGAAGTCCTGCCTGCCTTTGGATTCACTTTGAGGCTGCCACGAGCAGGGGCCAGCACCTGAACATCACGAGGCATACAGGCTTATGGGGCCCTGAGAAAGGTCAAGCTTGGTTTGTTTGGAAGACTGTGTCTGAATATGTCTGAATTATATTGATCCATCCATCCAGCTCCATCCAGCTCCATCCAGCTCCATCCAGCTCCATCCATTGACATAGAAACCCTGGGGGCATAGACTTTGCGACTTTGTGCTCCCAAAAGGCAGAAGTGGCCGTTTGTTCTCTGTGCTCATGTTGCCCGTGGTGGATTTCGGAAAAATCGTCCTCAGAAAAAAAAAATATGTCCTAAGCAAGCGACCATCAGGGCTGCCGCCAGCATCAAGACACCCTGGCAATCATGGGAATAGAGTGGGTCTCGACCGCAGCAGAAGAGGGAGAAAGAGATACCCTCTTTATGAAAGACGAACTTCCGTACCACCGAGAGATAGTGTGATTTAGGTTAGTTGTTTTGGTGGTCGTGGGTGGTTCATCAATTTTCATCACCTGTACCCCAACCCCTGCCCCAGCGAGGCAAGAATGTGTCGACTTGTCCAAGACATCGAATGGATTTGGGTCCAAGATTCTGCAACGACCTGGTTTAGCTCAGCTGTCTTGACCAAAGAGCCCCAGGGACGTGGCTTCAAGGTATGTATCTATCCGGCTGGCACAGTCCCTAGGTTCCACCTTCTTCATCCATATACCCTGTGGGTCACATGACGATCCCCCAAAATGCCTCGGAAATGTACATACCATGGGTTGCCCATACCCATGCAACCGACGGTTGGTAGTCTTGAATATGCTTGAATTGTATGTTGGGATTTGTTTATGAATGGAGCAACTAGGCTTCTTGATACCAAACCACCAACCAAAGCCGCATCCAAGCTTCACATGCCTGGCCCATGAGTAGCCGAGCGCCCGCCATTCTTGGCCTGGTCGACAATCCAGTTTTGGAGGTCAATCGTTCTGAGTCTCTTTGAAGGAGCAATCCACTGAAGAATTCGCGTCATTGGTGCTACCATGATGAAACCACCACCCTGTTTTCATTGGATTGCATCATCAGTTACTCTGCGGTGAACTAACTTAGATATGCAAAACCCGCGATTTCACCCTAAATTGATCTACATAGTGGATGCTCCATAATCATTCCATAATCTACTGCGATATCTCCCCATCTTTATGGGTCATCTTCCCATGTTTTGGCTCCCGCACTGGCCAATGCCAGGCCGATCCGCGTTCGGCTGGGGTCGGTCGCTGTTTCACCCGACCACTAGAGAGCCAAAGAGGTCGATCCCAAAGGCATGCTCTGGAAAAGTAGAGAACTACAAATATCTTCATCATTATATTAACATATATCTTCTATGTTTTTGGGGGTTGCTACTGCGTATTACATATATAATTATGTGCATATATATATATATATAACCCAGGATGCATAAACCCCCAGCTCATGAGAATACGGACGGTGCCATTGTTTGCTCATGGAAATTCATCACCATTTTGGGGTTAACCCCCAATAAATAGTCAGGGTTCACTATGCAATCCTGGGTTGACACTATTCAAATCTCCCTGAATCCATTTGAGGCAATTTCAATTGATGCTGTTTGAATCTACTTAAATCCAATGGGCCTTCCAACTTTGGATTTTACGGTTGCAGTTTTCATCAAATCCCTATGGCACCTACCACCCATTCCTGGCCGATGGAGACAAAATCATGCCACCAATATTCTGGAACATAGCATCGCCATCGCTGGCAGTACTTGTACTCTGTAGAAACCCAACATTAGAAACGGATAGAAACTGTTTGCGCTCTGTAAGCACTACACTTGGTTTGAAAGACAGTATCCAGTGCATGACCCATTGGCACCTCCTCGAACGAGGTCAAGCTGGCCATCAGTGGGGCCGCAGCTGTTTCTTACTTTCACTCCCTGCGCTTCTCAGCAGATCTCAGCAGTAAAGCTGTTCGCTGTTGCCGTGTGGGCGCTTTGCCAGTTGCAAAAGCCGTTGGAGAGGGATCTCTTGACACGGACTAGGCGCGCGCGCAGCTTCCGTCAGGATCTTAGTTTGTCGCAGCTCACAACAAGGACCACACAGGGACCATCACTCTGAGAGTCGCTCTTTTTGGATGGGAAAGTGGAAAACCAAACAATACATGTTTGACACCAGGGCTTCCAACAGCGCTACCTTGCGCGCCTGAGCCGTGTCCTGGGGGCAACAGGGCCCCGTACCATCTTGGAGAGGCTATCGGATGCTATCGGTGCTTTTGTTGCTGCAGGGATTTTGAGAACGTTGCGCTGTGTGTCTGTGTCTCTGTGTGTGTTTCTGTCTGTTTTTATGGAGCTGATCCAAAGCCTGCTGGCTACATGGAGTGTTTGGATTGTCGCTGGCTCGTAGCCTCCGCCAATTCAGAGGGACCGCTCAGGAGCATGTCGTTGGGTCAGCCTGAGGTGTAAGCATCCAAACAAAGCAACAAAGCAATGGACAAGAATCTTGTCCCTAATAACCATAGTGGCCAATGTCAAATCTCAAGTTGAAATCTCCTTTCAAATTCAAGCTCCACGAAGAAGGGTTTGGATCATGAATTCACTATTGGATACTGGATACTGCATGATATGGCCATGCAACCAAACCCTGGCGCCCTTGTTCATACCAAAAGAGCTTGTAATTGCCGAGGTTCGTCCCTCATTCCGATGGTCCCACATATGTTGAACCAGCTCTGGTCATGGCCATATCCCAATTTTTTAGAAAATCGCCATAAATCGCCTCATGTTTTTGTGGTAATTGATGGTAAATTGAGGTTCTGACCGAAGCGCATCATCTCTGGTCCATCAATGTCATGCCCTGTACGTCCACCCTCAGAACCCTTAGCCATACCATACCTTGGCACAGTGGTGCTGGCCCACTACCCTTGGGTGATCATGGCCGTGGGTGCATGGCTGGCTGTAAAACCAGCATCAGAGGTGGGAAAACCATGGCTCGACTACTGCAGGGTAAGATCAACCATCCATTCAGGTTGTGTTTCAACTCCCCTTTCATGGGACATGTATGGACATGTACCAACCCCGTAGTGGGTGAGGTTCTGAGAATCGGTGGGATCAAGGTTGGAGATATTTGCTGCATCAAATGTATCTGAACAACAATGAATCAAAGCTTTGCCCAGCAGGTTGTAGATGCAACCTGGAAGAAGAGAGCCACAAATCATGAGCATGATGCAGAAATATGCCCCTACATCATGCAAAGGTCCAAGGAAATATCTCCAACAGCCTTCGATCCAGGTGGTGTTCGACTACTTATCTCTGACTTTTCTCGTCCAAGATTCACTAACTGGGTCTATAACCCCAACCTAAACCATAGGTCATATGTCCTGTTCATCTGTAGGACCTTCAGCTTAAAACTGTTTACATCAATCCAGCGAAATGCTAGAACAGTCATTTGACACTGTTTTTAGATCTTGATTTGTTGCATGCGGGGATGCGGCAGAACCTTTATTCCATAAATGTGGGGTGGATGGACATGCATCTACCACCAATACCCTGTACCAGGGTTTTGATCCTTAGCCATTTAACATCATTTACCATCATCTAACCAATGACACCACCACTATGTACCATCATTTCACCAATGAAACCACCAATTTTGGTGGAAAAACCAAGGGCTATACCACAGGGGCCGTGATCCGGCCAGCTGGGCGCTCCCGGCTTCTCAAAGAGCTGCTGCATGCGCGCCTGATGTTCCGCGGAAGGCGCCTCAGAACATGCGAAACCAAGGTTGAAGCACCCTCAAAAACAAGATTCATGTGGGCAACTGCCATAAACCGAGCAAACCTGGGGATGCTTTATGTATAGCACCCATAAAAATGGACTTGGGGATGGTTTAGTATTGGGTTGACCACATTTTGCTGCCATCAAGGTTCATCCAAAATGGACCGGGATCATACAGGAAACTTGGGGTAAGTAGGGACCCGATTTTCGCTGGACAAGAACACTGATGACACTTCGAGACTTGGATTGTGGTGCTAGATTTTCTGGATAGACACGTGTAACGATGTTCAAAGTTTCAACCAGGATGGAATGCATTTGTTGGCCCAATGCACAAAAGGCAAGACGGCGAACTATGCGAACTAGCCTGTCCTTTTCCATCGTCCTTTTCGTGCAGCCATCAGCCAGGCATCAGCCAGATGCATCCAGCCAGTCCCAAAACTCCATTCTGAGTCCCTGCATCCTATCTGTCTTGGAACCCCACATTGCGGCGGAAATCCTGCTCTCCCTTGCTAGGTGAGGGACTCCGCCTCGTTGTCTGGTGGTTGAGCAGCCCACGGAAATGTGACAATCATTGGGGAAGCATCGATCGAACTATTTGGGAAGTAAGGAAGCAGGAAGCAGTTGTGTATCACAGTGGACTCTGGCACAAAATTCCACGAAACTCTGGCGGTCAACAACAAGGATATGTTAAGACACCAAACGTCAAAGTCTGCTCTTAGCTGGAACTTCCGTCTTGCCGGCACCGTGACAAGTCGCGCAAAGGAAAAAGGCATGGATTACATGGGTCCGGCTCGAAATGATTGACGGTTTGCTAGACCCCATGGCTGCTCCTCATCTCCCAGAATTGGTTCCAAGGGAAGTTCTACAGCGATTCCTCCTTGAAAATGCATTTTCCTTCAACCCATCGTTGGACCAGAAATCACTTCCCCACCAGTTCCCCAGCAGGTCTTCCCAGGCCGGCACCTTCGTACCTGTTTCATGGGCACAAAGGTCTCTTCCTCCATGAGACGGTGCGATGCTGCACCTGCTGCGAAACACAAAAAGCCATGGTGAAAATCATGTTTTTTCCCCATGAAAAAAAACGTGAAAATTGGGATGTGCACTGATGTGCATCATTTTTATGGAGAAACCGACAACATGGCAGAATCCGATTTTTGGATTCAGATTGATTTTGCAGGCAACTTAAGGATTTATCAGGAAATCTGGAGGTGTTCAGAGACTTTCCCTTCATCCAATTCTGGGAAGGGTGGGTTGGTTATGCAGCATTGCCTCCCTGCGATGGTTGGATCATTGCATCCTAATCGGGAGACTACGATTGGTTGACAATATTGCATCCCCAGCATGGGTCAATTTATTGGGTACCCGAAAAGTGGTTTAAGACCTAAAAAAGGTCAGTCCCCAAACGGGTCTTGCTCAAACTGGGGCTCCGCAGATGGCTGGTCATCATCTACCTATCAATGGATACTTTGAAGATCCTTCTGGGATCAGCATCTACAGAAAGTAGCTATCTTTCCACGGCACTTGGAGCTGGGAACACCGCACCTTGCTCACGAGGCAGAGCACAGGCTGCCTTGTAGCCCACGGGTTTCTTGGCATATTCCTGGCAGTACCAAAGGGGCCCAGCTGAAAGGGGCCCAGTCTTGTGATCAGCTTTGGGTGAAGAAGTAGAGGATCTGGTTTGCTGTAAAATGGTAAAATGGTTTAATTTGCTGTAAAGTTCGCGTTCTATTCCAAAGTGATATTCAACAGGCCGCTGGCAGTGCCCATGACGAGCAGTGTCCCCACACCCAGCTGCGCGCCTTGCCCGACGAGCATACAGCTTTCTCTCTGTCTGCCTTGCCTTAGAAAACCAATCGTGGTAACCCTTGGCAGTGCTGATAACATCCAAAGTGGATGGGTGAAATCCGCAGAACGGAAGATTTGTATGGCAACCTGGGTTGCAGCACCTTGAGTGTTTAGAATACTTGTTTTCCCAAACTTCAGTCTGAGTTCTGCCTACGCAAAATTCATTTCATGCGAACAACTTGTCATTGGCATCTAGCTGTCCAGCCATCAAAACAAACTGCATGACATCTTGATAGTATGTTTACCCTTTTCAAATTCTACACGCCGAAAGAGTGTCTTGTTGGATCTAATGAATCTATATAATTGTCTGGCAATCCAACCTATGAGAAATCCCCCATTTACAAATAAGTTTCGATGCTTTCCCAGTGAAACTGGGGATTTACCAGCCAGGTCCGGCTCGTCAGCCCCGACCAGTCTAAGGCTCCCAACGCATTTCTTCCACGAGTTCCTTGTCTGTCTTGCCCTTCTCTCTCGCCCAGTCAACGCCTTGCTGCTAGCTTATGACTATGGTGAGGTAGATCAAAAGGATCAACCAAGTGACAAAGATTTCTAGATTTGATGGGAAAATCTGCAGAACTTGTATCTTATGAAGAAAACAGCAAGAATAAAAATGGCTTCATACAGTTTTTCCCTCAAACCAACCCACTGAAACATGTGAAAAAAATGTCAGAAGGGATAGTTTTTGCTTGTTGAGGTAATCCAGTCAATATTATGGTTCTATACGCCAATCCAAAAAAACTCTGATGAATACAAATATATATATATATATATATGTATATATATATACAAAGTGTTAACAAAAATAATGAATGATTGCGTACAACATAAAAGTAGAAACACCCAACAAACAAATTACTAAATAGATACATAAGTGGATACAAAAGTAGATAGATAAAAACACAAAATTACATAATAAATATGTATGTGTATATATATATATATATATATATATATATATTTATATGGTGTATATGATATATACATATATGATATCCGCCGACCCCGGCAGACGCAAGGGGGAGCGCGTAAGGGAAGAAGAGTTTCTGGCACAAGCAGCAGCAGCAGCAGCGACAGCAGCAGCAGCAGCAGTCTCCCAGCAGCAGCTATAGGAGGCAGCAGGAGCAGGTGCAGCAGCAGCAGCAGCACCAGCAGCAGTAGCCTATGCAGCAGCAGCAGATGCAGCAGCAGCAGCAGGTAAGCAGTCGCAGCAGCAGCAGCAGCAGCAAATGCAGCAGCAGCAGGTAAGCAGCCGCGGCAGCAAAAATGAGTGCATCAGGAGCAAGAGAAGCAGCAGCAGCTGTTCTTTTTCCTGGGATTCAGAAAGGACGTTAGGGAGTTTTCCCGTGTGCTTTTGTAGCTTCTCCGTTCTTCACTGCCATGGTGTTTTCCTTCTGGGGGGCTACTGTTTTGGAGCGTCTCGAAGCTTCTATTGCGTTCTTGGGGCACAGCAGCAGCAGGAGCAGCAA
>BGPT01001187.1:27543-68919 GCA_003297045.1 Symbiodinium sp. clade C Y103 | reverse complement strand
CCCGTCCGGGAGGGCAGCAGGAAGGCCATGTTTGATACAGTTTTTCTACGGTTTCAGACTCACAACACGTTAGGCAGTTTTTGGGCTGCATTTTGTCGCCGTTCCGTCCTTCAGTGCCACTGCGTTTCCCCGTCCGGGAGGGCAGCAGGAAGGCCATGTTTGANCACGTTAGGCAGTTTTTGGGCTGCATTTTGTCGCCGTTCCGTCCTTCAGTGCCACTGCGTTTCCCCGTCCGGGAGGGCAGCAGGAAGGCCATGTTTGATGATACAGTTTTTCTACGGTTTCAGACTCACAACACGTTAGGCAGTTTTTGGGCGGCATTTTGTCGCCGTTCCGTCCTTCACTGCCACTGCGTTTCCCCGTCCGGGAGGGCAGCAGGAAAGCCATGTTTGATACAGTTTTTCTACGGTTTCAGACTCACAACACGTTAGGCAGTTTTTGGGCTGCATTTTGTCGCCGTTCCGTCCTTCACTGCCACTGCGTTTCCCCGTCCGGGAGGGCAGCAGGAAGGCCATGTTTGANCATGTTTGATACAGTTTTTCTACGGTTTCAGACGACACGTTAGGCAGTTTTTGGGCTGCATTTTGTCGCCGTTCCGTCCTTCACTGCTACTGCGTTTCCGCGTCTGGGAGGGCAGCAGGAAGGGTCGACGCAAGCAGGAGACTTTGAGACATGGAATAACACTGACAACAACAACGCGACTAGTAGTAGTGCAGCATCAGCGGCAGCCGAGCAGCAGCACACTATGCAGCATCAGCACGTTAAGGCAGCAGCAGTAGCACCAAGCAGGAGCAGCTTGCAGCAGCAGCAGCAGCAGGAGCAGTAGAAAGGCCATGCTGCTGCAGCAGTAGCAGTAGTAGCAGCAGCAGCCGCAGGAGAAGCAGCGCAGCAGCAACAGCTANCAGCAGCAGCAGCAGGAGCAGTAGAAAGGCCATGCTGCTGCAGCAGTAGCAGTAGTAGCAGCAGCAGCCGCAGGAGAAGCAGCGCAGCAGCAACAGCTACAGTAGCAGCTGCAACAGCTTACAGCAGGAGCAGGGCAGCAGCAGCAGCACCAGCAGCACCAGAGTTGCAGCAGCAGCTGTAGCACACCAGCAGGAGAAAGACTTTGCAGCAGCTTACAGCAGGAGCAGGGCAGCAGCAAGGCCATGTTTGACATATGACATATAGTTTATACNCAGCTGTAGCACACCAGCAGGAGAAAGACTTTGCAGCAGCTTACAGCAGGAGCAGGGCAGCAGCAAGGCCATGTTTGACATATGACATATAGTTTATACAACAACAACAACAACAACAACAACAACAACAACAACGACAACGACAACAACAACAACACCACCACCACCAACACCAACACCAACAGCAGCAGCAGCAGCAGCAGCAGCAGCAGCAGCAGCAGCAACAGCAACAGCAACAGCAACAGCAACAGCAACAGCAACAGCAACAGCAACAAGAAGAAGAATAAGTAGAACAAAAACCGTGCGCTGAAGGAAACTGCACCTTATTCCTCAGTNAACAGCAACAGCAACAGCAACAGCAACAGCAACAAGAAGAAGAATAAGTAGAACAAAAACCGTGCGCTGAAGGAAACTGCACCTTATTCCTCAGTCCGTCGCCACTCTGTCTGCGGGCACGCGCGACCATTCGGTTGTTTATGCTTGCTCCGAAGCCTGAGACAAGAATGAATCGTCTGACCTCCACATTGCTTTGGGATTTCCGGGGTCGGCGGCAGGGGCGGCAGCCCTTAAATAAATGACTCCTAAAGACCTCTAAAAATCTTTAAACAAAACCTACAGAAACCATTACAAACCCCATGAAAGTGCATTTCGTGAAGTACCTGTGGGGCATAGCACGCGTGCTGCAATTTGAATATATAATATCATGCCATGCACTGATCCCCTGCTCATCCCAATGTCTGCATGCTTGTCAGTCTTTGGCGTATAAACATAGGCATGATGACAAAAGACAACACGATCAAATCTATCAAGTAATGCCAAATCGATCCAAATAAATCAAAAAATATCACTACCAAACAATCAAACAACCTGTGCTGAAATATGAACAAATTTCAATTGACAACCGAAAGGACTCACAAAAGGTCTCTTCCTCTGCTTTCCAGCGGAGCACAGTGCCCGCACGCATCAAACGAATGACCTGGATTGGACTGGTTTTGGTGGCAGGACGCCTGGAGTCACAAATCAGACTTGTATTGTTTGGCAGGCATCTATATATCCATTCTACTTTCTTGCTCGATTCTTGCTTCAGAAACAGTTTCATGTCATTCTTTTGTCTCACAATGAGATACAATGATATCGCAGGGCTTCTGGCCCGACGGGGAGAGGCTGTAGCAGCCAAATCTTGCAGTCGGCCTGGAAATTCAATGCCGCATGTCATGTGTTCAGAAGACTTACTGGACAACGCTTTCTTTGAGAGATTGCCTCAAGAGAGACTTCGCAGGACTGGCACGTTCATTACAAAGCAGTTTCGTTGCAGAATGATGACTCCTACTCTCCTCAATGTGTCTGACCTTGCCAGCAACATCAATCTTTCATTTCGTGCAAATACTCCCGCCTAATGGTCCTACCTGGCCCTCCCATGCATCTTAATTCAAATGTTTCTGCTTGGGACTCCCAACCTCTCGCCTGCTCTACGATCACTTGAACCAGAAAGCGGACCCTCCAAATCGGCCTAATGTGCCATTGAGCAAGTAATCGTCGGTGTAGCCGAGAGTGGCAAAGTGACCTTCCAAAGCATACAACGAGACTGGCCCTACATCAGCACACGTATATGGTCTTGATGCATTTAGACAAGTTGTGATTTCACGTGACTTCACGTCCGGGCGTGACGATTCCACATTACTCTTGCGTGACTACTCGTGTGCTGCCATTCATGTAAACGCACTTCAAGTCAAACCAAGCCGTGCAATCGCAACACAACATTCAAACATTCCTTGTGTGTCGGGGTCCTGCCGCCAATACATACGCTTGCAATCTTTCAATGCAAACAGCCCGCGTTTCTACTTTGTATCGACAAGTAAGTCGTGTTCTAATGGAAGTCGTGTTGTAACGGAAAGAACAAGACATTGACCAACCAGGAAAAGAGCATCCTCTGTGAACCTGGCTCAATCGACCCGACCCAAACAAATGGACGGCTTCGTATCAATTTCCTCTCACCCCGACATTCTTGCCGCTGGCTGCGCAAGCATGCCAGTCTCCCACAAGCCTAGACCCAATCCCAGAGTCTCTAGGAAGCGTAGCATCAAATCAGTTTGGACTTTTGAAGGAACGGCAACACATGCACCATGCTCAAGGCCGGTGGGCAAGCTTACAAATGGTAATGTGACAACAAACATGGTTGACGCCAAAACATCACTTCTTATGAGAACAAGGAGATTGGTCAGGGTATGTTAGGGGCCTTCAATCCTTGTAAAGTAGAAACAGGCAGTTGTCTCACCTACACGTGTCAACTACATCAAAGGCTAGCGGCTAGCAGTTGTCCCTTTGAATAACAGAAAATGACGCGGAATTTCGTCTTCCCTGACCAATGATTTGTGTGACTCACGATTAACTCAGGCATTGAGGCCAGGCTCAAGTGTATTCACAATCATGAGGATCACTTTAGGCCAAGGGGTACGGAACGGAAGTCACAGGGCGAATACAATCAAGAGGACGTAGAAACAAAATCTGGCTTCTTCACCTGTGCAACAATCATAAGTCGTCAAATGGCGTCAAAGCTCCACCTCCTGCATCTAGGTGGAGGTTTGAAACACAAACGGCTGCATATGCTTCTCTCCTTGAAGACAACGTACCGTGCTCATCAAAATGAAGACACTGGTGATGATGATGATGATGATGATGAGGAGCACGACGAGGACGACAATCACAATGACAGTGACATTATGTAAATGTGAAAGTTTCACGTGGTTGGCGATTCCAGCCCCTGCCAATACATTGCTAAAGCAAGAGGAACTTCAGCTAGCAAATGATAGCTTTCGTGATAAATGTAATGACGATGGTAAGATCATCTCATCTCAGAAGGGCACCAGCTTTCCCTCCGAAAATGCTGGCCTAGGAGTTCGTCGATTTGCGGTGGGAAGAATTCCTGGCACATGTTTCTAGCCTATGGCTGCAGCTTCAAGGACAACAAACAGCAACTCCAAGCAGGTGCCATGTTCGTATCAGGCAAATTTTAAAATACCATTTTGGTTGAAAGGCTACGACTCTACACGTGTAATAATATCGCCGCTATTCATGGAATGAGGTGGAATGAGTCTGAAATAGTACCCATGAAATGCCCATGAAAAGAAACCTGAAAATTGCATCTTGTCCAGCAAGGAAATCTTTTCAGGACATTCTGTTGTATGAGGGTTGGGGAATGTTGGGGACATTCTCTTGTTATTTCATAGTACACAATGGAAAATGCCTAGCCACAAGTACACACATGTATCTCCAGGTGTTGAATCACCAACGAGGGCTAAGAAGGCTGAAAATAAAGCCACATGAGCTGTGGTTGAAACCCTCTCTCATCCCTTCATACTGGTTAGCTGATAGTGGTTGCTCCAGAATGTGTCCTAATACGCCCTAATAAACCAGCAGTAAACTCCGCATAACAACCAAGCCACTAGGGTTTCGATCACCACTCACACCTCCAAAGGTACCAGTACTTAGCAGTATGCAATATTGCTGTGAACAGCAGCTGGGACAAAATTCTCAGCCCAGGTCCGAGGGCAAAGGGCATGCAGACTGGGTAGGTCTGTGTCAAAACGCGCCGTCCTCTGCATAGCCATGAAAGCGCCGCGAGAGCCTGCACTGGATGGAATAGTGTGATGTGACAGCAGAGCATAGGCGCATTTGCATGCTTATGAAATTATTGTACATTACTTGGCGCCAAGGGATAAAGGACGAAAATGGAGGAAGGCAAAGGGAGAAGGAGGAAGGTGTGGTGAAAGAGCCGTGTGTGAGGAATCTGAGATGTGAAGTGAAGGGTAAGTCTGTGGGGCTGATGATGCTGATGGCGACGATGTGGCGACGATGTCCCAGGGGGGAGATTGAGCCAGTTAACTGTGAAGGTTCAGGTGATTGCCAATTCTAGCACCGCCAATACCTTGCTAAAGCAAGAGGGACTTCAGCTGGTAGAAGCTAGCTTTCGCGAAAAATATGTACACACATACCCTACGATGCCACACGTCTGTTTCTGGTCCTGTCGTCCGTGGGATTTGAAAAACTTCGATGTAGAGTCAAATGCTAATGCTCAATGTCAAATGGTGTGAGTATAAATGCAATTGTGAAGAGCGTCTCAGAAATGCCGAACACTATGGATGACATGTGTGAGGCGCAAACGCGGCCAAAAGCTTCACATCTGCACAGCGTTCCTCACATCACAGGCAAAAAGGAATCAGGGCAAAGCACCTTTAGTGGCCGAACCATCTAAGAGCATGGACACATGGGCCACACAAATCTTTAAATGTCAGCAGGTTGTTTTGTCAACCATTGCCCAGTAAGCAATAAAGAGGATTGGGATACTGAAAGCATCACCCTGGTGCGAATAAAGTACGAACAAACTACAAGCACTTGAGGATTCGAACTTGGAGGAACTTGCTTGAGAATCAAGCAGCTGCAAACTGCACAAAACTCCTCGTTGCCTTTGAGCACACGTGCAAAAGAAGGCACGGAAGGAATCTCATAAATCTTTAAAACATCCTTGAATATCGCCTGAACTCACTGGTTCTAGGTTTCCGGGGTGGGATGGCAGATCAGGATACTTCAGTTTGGACTTCTGCGTTTGAATTGTATGTCTGCCACTGGTACTTGTATATAACTGTTACAAGATGTTACAAGTACTAAGTACTAAATGCATCTAAATGCACCATGCAACTGCGACCAAGTGGAACTCTGTCCTGTGCGAGTTGCCGCAGGGTTTTCACAACATCATCAGCGCTCATTCCAGGTGCCTCCGTTCAGGACAGTGGAGTCAATGCATGTACGGGATCTTAACTATGCCTCCAGGAGCCATTGGCAAGCTGTCTGTCAGACCACCTTCAACTATGCGACCTTGAAATATGCTTGTGTGTGTGTGGAAGGGGCACCTGGTCAGTTCAGGGCTAGATTTGATTTGCGCGAGAAGTTTCCGGCCATGTTGACATAGCTTGGGGCTTTGGAACTTTTCCCAAGGTATTCCACTCTACACTGGCAAACATGCTGCAGCTTTTGAAGTGCACTTCACGCTCAAGCTCAAGCTTGAAATATCTCCTCGTGAAAGTAAGGTCACCATGGATTATTACAATGGTTCATCAAAATTGCGAAGTTATTTGGCTGGCTGTACCTCAACGAGTCGCAGGAACGGCACTGTTGCATCTGCGCAGCTCATCCTTAGAACAGGAGTTGTTGCGCTAGTAGCTATTGAGGCAGTAGTTTCTTTCCACCTCCACTTCAGTGGGTTCTTTTCCGAGTTTCCTTGGATTCCCAGGAACTCCATGGTAGTACGAGAGGAACGGGGTTCCAAAATACGAACTTCATATGGTATAGATAGTATACACTGTATGTCGGTAGCATAGACTTGGGCTGCCACAAGGCTCGTGATACTTTAGGTGATTTCTCCAAGTCTGCAAATCCCAACACAGGGCACTCGCTGAACAAACTGAGCACACCTGCCGGTCAGCAACACCACGGACCTCGTCAAAAATACATCCATGAGCGTCTTGTTGACAGTCATAATGGTATCTGGATGTACAAGGTCGGGGTGTTAAGTCAGGCAAACCCGTCTCAAGTCAAACATCCCCATGGGCACAGCCCAATCGCGTGAAGTCAGGCATCCCGCAAAAAGTCAACCAGAACATATCAAAACACCTTGGGCACACGTTTCGCAGGGATCTTTTCCGAATAGGTTGATTTGATCGGATCCTTTGAGCACACTGTAGTAAATCTCAATATTGTCATATATATATATATAGTCTCGTATCACGATGTATCTGGTATCTTCGTGTGCCAAATTAATTCGATTCGGCGAAATCTTTCAACCAAACAAATTTGCGCCCCTGTTGCCAATGATGACAAAGATGCCTCTGAATAGATCGGAATCTGTCAAAGGTTCAAATCCGACTAAATCTATCTGCATCAGGAAATAACGCATTTCGCACAGTTCTCATGCCTTCATCAGCATACTATGTTTGAAGGTCTGCCCCGCGTGCCATCTTGGACGTGTGGAGCAGGCCCTGGCCGGCCACTTTTTCGGGCGCACAGAAGTCTACCAATGACACACAAAACCGCACAAGCAACACAAGTCCTACCTTGACTGAAACGACAATGATGCTTTGGTTGGCACTTTTATTAAGGGTCCACACTAGCGTCAAAGCGTTTGACATGGTCACAGCTCATGCGAACATACCGTGGATTTGCGTCTTTATCCACGCATAGAAAGGACAACTCAAGTTAGTTCAGGATGGTGTGAACATTTGCATTGCAGAATGCAGCATGCTTTCGCTTTCTCAATGTGATACATCATTTTCATTCATAATTTGTGACCGCATCAAAGAACGACTTTGTTTGGAATCCTCTGGTTTGTTGTTGATGGATCATGAAGTTGGAACAGCTTCTGTTCGAATTCAAATTGCAACACTGATGTGTTATACAAGTAGTACAGCGTAAGGCGGTGGCAGAAGTTTCAAAGATAGGAAACCCACAAGAGAAGTTGCTTGTTGTGAATCATGGATGGCAGAGCGAACCCACAAGTGGTTGGAAGCAGTGCGGTGTAGTTGTGATGTAGTTGCGCTTGTAGCTGTAGCTGTAGTAGTTGTAGCTGTAGCTGTAGCTGTAGTTGTAGTGCGGTGTATGTAGCTGTAGTTGTGGTTGTCATGTAGTTGTAGTTGTAGTTGTCACGTAGTTGTAGTTGTAGTTGTCATGTAGTTGTAGTTGTAGTTGTAATTGTGGCGCAGTGTAGTGTAGTTGTGATTGTGGCCGTAGTTGTCATGTAGTTGCAGTGGTTGCAGTGGTTGCAGTAGTTGCAGTAGTTGCAGTGGCAGTAGCAGTAGCAGTAGCAGTAGCAGTAGCAGTAGTGGTAGTGGTGGTGGTAGTAGTAGTAGTAGTAGTAGTGGTAGTAGTGGTAGTAGTGGTAGTAGTGGTAGTGGTAGTAGTGGTAGTAGTGGTAGTAGTGGTTGTAGTAATAGTTGCAGTTCCAGTTGTAGTTGTAGTTGCAATCGTAGCTGTAGTTGCAGTTGTAGTTGCAATGAAGTTGTAGTTATAGCGGTAATTGTGGTTGTAGTTGCAGTTTGGTGGTAGCTGTATAGATGTAGTTGTAGTTGTGCTTATAGTTTTAGTTGTAGTTGTAGTGTAATGTAGTGTAGTGTAAGGCAACGGTCCGAAACGAAGCAATTCTGCGAGACTTCCTCAATTTTCCAATCGCCAACATCAAAAACGAAGCCAACCTGCGAGGCTTCCTTCAAAAACAAAAGGTTGAATGCGCAGCTGACGGCCCCGTACCAATGCATGTTACGATTTTTCCATTCCATGTCTGAAGTACTGCGCCTGCCACGGAAAAAGTGAAGCCAGCAGCCAGGTCATACGAAGTGCTGCACCTGTCATGCAAAATCATCTGAGCAAACCTGAAGATCTGATGTTGCAAAATGCAGCCCCTCTCAGGAAATCAGCGCCCTGACCTCCTCACATGTCTGCTGGATATGTCTCTTGTATTGCGCCTGCCACGCGCAATCCATCTTTTCAGATCCTCTTCAAATGTCCCACGCCTGCCGCCAATATTCCACAAGGCCCGCACGTTTGGCTCACTTTTCACAGCGTTCAAAATCCCTTGCGCCTGCCACGCAAATTGACGATTGAACGTCCAAAAGTTGCGCGGACATGTGGTGTCTTTAGCATTTTCACTTGGACATGTGCTTCTCGCCACAGCCGCGTCCTCTTTTTCAACATCTCAACTTCCAAGTGCTCCGACGCTGAAGCCTTTTGCGCATTTTGACTTGCGAATGTGCTTCGCACCACAGCAACGTGCACTTTTTGGGCATCTCAACTTCCGAAAGTGCTCCGAACGTGGCGTGCTTTGCGCATTTTGACTCCCAAATGTGCTTCGCGCCACAAGGGCGTGCACTCTTTCGCAATCTCAACTTCCAAAAGTGCCCTGAAGCTATCCAGTTTATTTTTTTTTAGTTCGACATGTGCTTCGCGCCACAGCGCCGTGCGCTTTTTCCACGTCTCAACTGCCAAAAGTACTCCGAGCATGTGGTGTTTTTGGCATTTTGATTTGAAAACGTGCTGCAGGCCACAACGACGTGCACTTTTTCATCTCTCATCTCCCCAGATTGTCTCCGCACCCGCCGCTTTAGCTAGCCTTTTCAACCCTCCGGAGCCACAAAACATTGGGAAAAACACAGTGTTTCGCGACTTTCCTACCTTTCCGATCCTTTTCGCGCGCCTGGATCTTCTCTCTTCTGACTTTCTCCTGTCTGATCTTTTCTCTTCTGATCTTCTCTCTGCTTTCCCTCTTCCCAGCCTGGCTTTTCCATCTGTCCATATTGTCGGAAGTTTGACGGCTAAACTTCCTTCGACGACACTGGAATATACATGAATGTACTATGTGTAAATAATATACATCCTTAAACATCGCATAAAATCACTGAATTCAAAATCAAATTGCTTTGGACACTGTAACCTAAACTCCAATATACAATACCAGTAGTACCGCACAAGGCGGTGGCGGAAGTTTCAGGACAGGAAACCTATAGGAGAGGTTCGTTGTTGTGAGTCATGGATGGCAGAGCAGATCCACTGCCTAACTAACTGACGAACTGACTAACTGACTGACTGACTGACTGACTGACTGACTGACTAACAAACAAACTAACTAACTGACTCACTGACTCACTGACTAACTGACTAACTGACTAACTGACTAGCTGACTAACTGACTAACTGACTAACTGACTAACAGACTAACGGACTAACTAACTGACTAACTGACTACCTGACTAACTGACTAACTGACTAACTAACTAACTAAGTAACTAAGTAAGTAACTAACTAACTAACTAACTAACTGACGAACTAGCTAACTAACTAACTAACTAACTAACCAACTAACAAACTAGCTAACTAACTAACTAACTAACTAACTAACTAACTAACTAACTAACTAACTAACTAACTAACTAACTAACTAACTAACTAACTAACTAACTTAACTAACTAACTAACTTAACTAACTAACTAACTAACTAACTAAGTAAGTAACTAACTAACTAACTAACTAACTAACTGACGAACTAGCTAACTAACTAACTAACTAACTAACTAACTAACTAACTAACCAACTAACAAACTAGCTAACTAACTAACTAACTAACTAACTAACTAACTGACTAACTGACTAACGGACTGACTAGCTGACTGACCAACTGACAAACTAACTAACTAAGTTGTTAAGTTGTTAAGTGGTTGAGTTGTTGAGTTGTTCAATTGTTAAGTTAAGTGGTTAAGTTGTTAAGTTGTTAGTTCAGTTAGTTAACTGACTGACATCTCAAAATATGCTTAAAACCCTCAGTTTTTGACACTTTTGACTTCCAAATGTGCTTGGCACCACAACGGCGTGCACTTTTTCGACATCGAATCACCATCGAATCGTCAAAAAGTGGTCCGAGACCCTCACGTTTTTACGATTTTCACTTCCAAATGTGCNACAACGGCGTGCACTTTTTCGACATCGAATCACCATCGAATCGTCAAAAAGTGGTCCGAGACCCTCACGTTTTTACGATTTTCACTTCCAAATGTGCTTAGCGCCGTACACTTTTTCGACATCTCAACTTCCAAAAGTGGTCCGAACATGTGGTGTTTTTAGCATTTTGACTTCCACATGTGCTTCGCGCCACAGCGCCGTACACTTTTTCGACATCTCAACTTCCAAAAGTGCTCCGAGACCGACAGTTTTTAACGCTTTTCACTTCCAAATGTGCTTCGCGCCACAACGCCGTGCACTTTTTCGACATGTCAACTTCCAAAAGTTGTCCGACCGTGACAGTTTTTGCCGCTTTTTACTTCCAAATGTGCTTCGCGCCACAGCGCCGTACACTTTTTCGACAGCTCAACTTCAGAAAAGGTTCCGAACCCCACAGTTTTTAACACTTTTTACTTCCAAATGTGCTTCGCGCCACAACGCCGTGCACTTTTTCCACATCGCAANAACCCCACAGTTTTTAACACTTTTTACTTCCAAATGTGCTTCGCGCCACAACGCCGTGCACTTTTTCCACATCGCAACTTCCAAAAGTGGTCCGAGACCTTCAGTTTTTAACACTTTTTACTTCAAAATGTGCTTCGCGCCACAACGGCGTGCAATTTTTCATCTCTCATCTGCCGAGCCTACTTTTCGACCCTCCGGAGCCACAAAACATTGGAAAAACACAGTGTTTCGCGACTTTCCTACCTTTTCGCGCATCTGCATCTTCTCTCTTCTNTTCATGGCTGAACTCTTCACATCTTGGCTCTTCTCACCTCTGCTTTTCAACTGTCCATATTGTCGGAAGTTTCACTTCTAAACTTCCTTCGATTATACAGGAAGTAACAGCCTCCAAAGAAACGAGCGCTTGCTCGCTCAAACCAGGTGAAGAGGCTATGGTGATGTTGTGCGAACCGCTTGCCGCATCAAACTTTGAAATGGATCTCGTTTGCAAATGAAAAGGTCCTGCCAGAAGTTGCGCATGGCACCGTGGAACACTTTTGGGGACACACAGAGGCACGATACAAGTAAGCTACCCTGTATGGCACATTTTTGGCACATTTTTGGGAAGAACCTTGGCAAGAAACTCCCTCTGCGCCTAGTGAGGCTTCGCCACCTCAGCAGAGACGCCGCAAATGCAAAGATTGTCAGAGCAAAACCGCAGGATGCGCAGGACATGCAGGACCAAGATGGACCACACGCAGCAAGATGGAGCAGAGCAGGATGGAGCAAACACATCAGACGCACATCAAGATCATCAAAGTAGTATCACCAAGTGCGGCAACCTCATCTTGCCCGCCCTTCCGTGTTCCAACTACACGGTGAGGTCTTGTGAGGGGGCTCAAAGCCATGCCGGACTGAGAAAGTTTCAAGTGACAAATCCGCAGAAGTCAAAAACAAATGCTACAAGCTGTACGACATGCAACGCCCAGGTTGTGAGTAAAATCGAGAAAACCTGCCATGGTAGTTCTCTTTGTAGAACTGAAAGCAGTCGATCATCTGCTGTCAGCTCTGGGCATATTGGATTTTCAAGCACAATGCGCTGCCATTGCTTCGAGTGTCTAAGTCTGGAAAGCCATGGGTTTTGGGCGATTAGCTGCGCCAATTTTTGTCAAACACCTCCGCATTTCAGGGTAAGTGCACAAAGTACCACACATGGTTGGCCAACATCTTGCTTGAAGACGACAGAACTTTGCTGCTTTTGTCTTAAGAGCAAAATCGAAAAAATTGGGCATGTTTTTGTCGGTCCCCCTGTAGCTCCTGATCTTGTGGCCAGTTTCCGAGCAACATATTCGCTGTCATTCATAGCTCACATATGAATGTACATCTGCACACTTGAGCTGTGCAGCCACCGACCCCGACTAGCGAGATGAAACGCGTTCTTTGAACCCCATGCAAAGCGCGGGCAGCTAGATTTTTCTCTTTATGCAGAAAATGGTTGAAAATCTTCGTGTGGCAAAGCGTGGGCAATGAATGTGTAAGGTCTTCTCAGGGGTGTTCATCACTGTAGTGCCAAATCTGACATACATCATATGACATATATAAATACTGCTGTGATTGCAGGTGGAATGTCACACTGTGCGCATCTGCACACCGCTTTCTGTCAATGTGCATGGTGGGTGAAACGTCTGTTTATGGTGGTTTACGATGTTGTACATGGCTCCACGCTCACTTCTTCCTCATTGCCTTCTTCTTAACCGGGTGGAAAGCCACGTGAGCACCTGCACAGATTAGAGAGTAACTATTAAGGCCAGATTGTCTTGTTTTTCGGGATCGGGGCACCAACTCCCTTGAGCTTGCCACCAACCCATCAACCCTGGGAGAGATTGCTGCGGTCACATGTGAACTCAACCACGCAGAATTTCTTAGAGCGCAAGGACTTGATTGTACTGTACCGAGACTAGACCATACAACACACTCCAAATTCTGGATATGAAGAGACAAAGTCTGCCGGATCCCAGAACTGCCTTTACTGGTGTACGGCTGCAAGATAGGCTGCATCTTCTTCAAGAGGCGAAAGGCCAAGGTTCCAACACGCGCCTGATCCCGGCAGTGACAGGACTGAGTCGGACTGAGTTTACAGTTTGACAAATAGAAACCAAAGATGGTTTTGTAGATTTGTACATGAAAATACTAAACATATTGCCTACCTAACAGGCTTAAAAAATCAAGAGCAACAGCAACAATCTGCTCTTAAAAGATATTGAAGTGCATTGGAAACACTAGGCTGTGCTGTTTTGTTTGTCTTTGTATCTCTTTCCATCAGCAAGTAAGTCCACTGCAACTGCCGCAAGTTCCTGCATGAACGCAGCACCCAACACCAGGTTTGAAGTCAGAGCCTTGTTGGGCCCGTGAACCACGACCAAGTCACCCTTCTTGCTCACGTGCACCTTTCAACAAATTCAAATCTTGATACTTTTAGCTCCGGTCACCGTGTAGCAAAGATCTCGATTGAACATCCCTGCGCTCCTGTTGTGTTTCTTTTCGTGTTTGTCAGCAGCTTGCAATTTGAATATTTTAGGTTCTATATATATATATATATAAATATAAGCCAACCATTTTCATTCATTGGAGCAAAGCAATTGAGTTGAGCGAGGGAGGCATCAGGCCTGTTGCAAGTCTTGGTGCCTATTTTGATCGGTTTATCTACTACCCTAGAAGGAGACTTGCCGAGTAACTTGCCTAGTGCTTGAATACATTTGAATACCATGCGCAAAGGCTTGGGATGCCCAGCACTCTGAGGTACGGCCAAGATGCGCCTGAACATCTGGATCTCTGGTACAATATTGCGTCAGGTCCTTCACTTTGGCTCCCACTCCGAGACGTGCCTCACAGATCTGACAGTGCAAAGGCCGAATTCCAAACCTTTACTGAATGACAGTGGCAGAAGGTTTTACTACAGCAATGCATGTAACACTAGTCTCCTCAAATGCAACCAAATCTATCCTGGCATATCCTAGGGATCACGTTTGAATGGTGGGGCTGCTGACGTTCGATGATTCGAGCAGAGAACACGGTCCATTCCATCAGTATGCGCCCAAGCTCTGGAGGCTTGGGATCACTTCAGTGCGAACACACACAGTAAGCAAAATCCCAAAATCACAGGGGCTGCAAGGAAAATGACACGCATCAAATGAATTCAAATAAAACCTCTCGCATTGATGATGCCAGCAATTTGGCGCCGGCTGTCCTTCTGCTCCAGGAGCTCTGCATGCTGATGTTTTGGCTTTGCCGGCCCTGCTGTTTGTTCCCAGTGACTTTCCTTTCGATACTCAAAATTTATGTTTGCCTATGCGTACAGTGTACTCATTGATTGCGGGCCTTTGCAATGTTGCATGCGAACAGCTTGGCGTAGGTTTAACATCGCTTAACACCGTTTAACGATGCTTTGGCTATCTGACATAAACCCTTACATTTCAAGACTCCTCACCCATTTCAGGATGCTTTGACATATCCATCCCCTTCCAACCTTCAAGAACGGGGCTTTCGGCTCGAAGTAAGCCTTCACACCTGGTGGCCCACGGCGAAGTCAAAAGCTACTATAAGTAAAATTTGGTGAACATGTCAATGTGGCCCACACTCGCTTGCATTTGACAACATTTGACTCTACTTCTTGGTGTGCTTTGAGCGCTTCTGGCTGACTTGCCACTACTTCCAAGGCACTGAGGATTTAGATTCAACAAGACACGCATTTTGCACAAAGTTATACAAAGCTTAAAATGGTATCATACGTTGTCGGACTGCATTGCATAGTCAGTCTCGCCGTCTGAACTCTCATTCACTGCAGAAAAGTTGACCATTTGACAAGTGTTGGGAACAAATCAACTTTCAGAAGTTCAAGTGCAACAACGTCTGCAGAAGATTTTCCGATATCTTTGAAAGTTTTGGCTGATCGCCTCGTCCTTCCAAAATGATCTGCACTGCAAAACCTCTTGTCCTCTCCTGATAGGGCGCAGCAACTTTGGATCTTGATCTTGATCGCTCTGATGAAAACAAAACCGTCAACGGAAATAGGGCCTTCATGGGCCTTCTGAGTCCTTCTGGCTTCTGCCCAACATTTTCCGATTTGTGGTTGTCATGTGGTCACGCTTTCTCTGAGCGTGCAAGATTTGAATTCTTTTGCGTGGATGTAGGCGAGACTGCTATTGAAACACCCCTGTCTTTCCACCATCAGTGGAATGTGACTTCAAAGAAATCATGCTGCATGCATCCTTGAGTTTGTTCTTTACCTGCAGTACACACCAGTACAGTAATCTATGGAATATTATGGAATATGGAATTGGCATTCGAAGGCTCTTTAATTGCAATTGAGCTTCAGCTGAGGGGTTTTGCAAGCAGTGCGTTGCCGTTCTAAGCTAGAGAGGAAACAACCCTTACAATATCTTACAATATCTTACAATTATTTGAGGCCTCATTATAATATTGTATAAATAGTATACAAAGGTTGGACTATATCTTTGATAACCGCTCTCTTGCTGTCATTCCGTGTTCTTGACCATTCTCTTTTTGTTTTGTCTGGTGTTATCGGAACAATTCAAACTGCATCAGGGGCATCCTATCCCATGTATTCCCATGTCATATTGTTGGGAGAGTCTCAGTCCTTGACGTAGTTGTCGATCGTTCTTGCTTCCCGTGCCCGAGGATCTGTTGCACCAACAAGCACAGTGTCACCAGACTTCGGGCTGCGCAGGTGGTAGTAGGTCAAAGGACCTTTACAAAACGTGCAAAACTGCTGAAATGCGGCGAAGGGCTTGGTGGACCTAACTTCGTAAAGGTAGAAGGTAGTGATGGAATGTTTGAAGCCTCAACACATCAAGAAGCAATTTCCTGCTGCATGCTTTCTTTTCATTGCAAAAAAGATCCAAAAAGAAGGTTCCAGGGATTCAAGGTCCGAGCGTAGTAGGTCTATTCACAGCACAAAACCACGCGTACCCACATGACCAGCAGAACGTGGCAACTCAACTGGACAGTCCACAAGCATTGCAAACCAGTATGGTAAAGCAAAGCATTGGCGGGCCTGCCAACAAAGCCGATAAAATCCTATAAAATCCTTTCAATATAGACAATTATAGTATATTAATGTATATTATAGTCTAGTTGTAGTATAGAATCATATGGATACATCGGTTGACTACTATCATGCACTCTGCAGTACGATAAGATAAAGCACCAACGACATCCAACGACTGGAGATGACAAGAGGCTCCTTTGGTCGTCCCTGTAGAAGTATTCAGCTCCGAGGCCACTCGCAATACCAGGATATTTCCGGAATTCCATCAAGTAGGGGCGCGGATTGTATGGCTCCTGATGTTTGCCGTTGCCCAACATGTTGCAATATGCCAAGCTCTGAGGGGTTTGAAACTTGGTTAATCTGTGAGCAATCTACAACTCCTTATTGACCTACAGCAAGTTGAATCCCAGCTCAGGAAACAACATGAATGCAACATGAAATAAAATGAAATAAACAGCTCAATAGACAGCTTCTCCTTGTTAACAAAAATTGTCTAAATGGCTGTCCTTTGGCAGCTCAACGTCTCTGGCGTTAATTTCTGTGGGTCTTCGTCCGATGACCCACTCCACACCAAAGTGTCCTGACAAACTGAACCGTTCTGAGCCCCCCAGCGATGTTTCCAATTCTTTCCAGCCAGTTCAACATAGTTCAATTCACTACTGCGAATCTCATGGAATGGGTTCAAACTATTTCAAATGTAAAGACTGCCTGATAAGTTTGAATGTCACAAGTGCTTTGCTCAGCCTGACGATGAAACTTGCACTTGCAACAAGTCAACTGAATGCATCAAACACCCCTGATTCGCATGAGTCATGAGGCAATCTACTTGATGAAACCTAGCAGGCTGGAGTTCCATTATACAAACTGGAAGATACTGGAAGTAGCTATTGACTACCGGTCGTTTGAGCTTTTCGTGGCGCAACCGGGTGCATCCAACAGTGGGTTGCATCGCAGCAGCCACCTGGATTACCTGGATGGCTGTTAAATCTTGATGGCCTTACTAGTTACTCTGAGCAAAGGCTCTTTGAGAGCTTTGATCCCCGCGGTCCTACTTGTTTCTTCTGAACGGAAGGCAGTTCTGAGATCTTTTTCATTGTCGAGAACGGCTTCACCCTTGGCCCTCAGTGATCTGTCCAGGGATGTGAGGCGCATCGCAATGAATGAATTAAAGGTACTGAGAGCGTTTACCTTGAGGCCCGGTTTGGCTCTTCAGAATCCTTATTGACTCCTTTCCTAAAGCCTTCCTTGCAAGCGGCAAGAATGCGTCCTACCAGTACAGTACTGTACACATATTGCAGAAGCACTGCAAATTATATAAATCAACGCGCATCAAACACATCCAAAAGCGAGCATTCAAGGCATATCGGGCCAAAACATGACGGCTTCAAGACCAAGGCTATGAAAGGAATTCATGAACCAAATGACTTTGCCTGCAAGTCTGAAACTTCCCACAAAACCATGCCGAGCAGCAAAGTTGCCGGGCTGCCGCAGGGACAAGTGATGTGGCCAAGGCTGGCCATGGCTGCATGCTGCAATCAGAAGCACCTGCACTACGCGGACTGTGGCATTGGAATCGTATACCGTACACCTAAAAATGGAAACAAAAATAGATCCTTAGATGCGGATGGGTTGATAAAATCTGATTGTCCGGTTAGAATCTGATATAGTAGCAATGCGGTCAAACGCTGTCGTTTGCCCGGACCCGGAAGGAGCATCATAGTAGTCCCGCGCGGGCTCGAACCGCAGATCTTGCGATTATTAGTTGTCCGCTCTAACCAACTGAGCTATGAGATCCGCTAGCTGAAGCTCTGACACATCGGTAATGTAACATGACATGCTTGATAAGGATGTGACAGTGCCCCCCGAACCGCCCCCACCTTAAATGGTGAGAAGTAGATAGATGTTGAAGGATTGTAAGAAGTCTATCATCGTAATCTCTGAGGACCTGCAACAATTATCGTAACATATATCAACATATTATGCCCTTTAAATCTTTAAATTCTTGGGCAAACGATGGTGTCAGCGCCTAGCATTAGCATCTGACAGATTGTTGATTCTGCAGAAGCATGAAATGGACCAAATGTCCACCAAATCTGGTTCCTCTTCTGGTAAGTACACGGACTGTATTTTGCTGCAGGACGCTGCAGGTCTTGTTCCTGAAAAGAAATACGATACTAAAAAGAAGAAAACATATTTTCAATATATCATAATAACATATCAAGAACAATCACAAAATGCAAACACGCTACAAACTTCCGTGCCTAGCTTTGCAGAAGCATTGGCAATCGTCTAAATGGAGCATAACCCCCGTAGTGTAATGCAAAGCTCTTGTTTGCTACCAGTATCGTGAGTCTTGCACTGCAGCTGGACCATGTGAGGCTTGCTATCAAGGTTCGTGGCAAAATGAATTTCCATGATAGTTTTTGTATTTACTTCTCACGGCTTTGTCACCCAGAAAGTCATGCTAGTGTTGGATCAAGACATTACTCTCTGAGCCGCTGCGTAGAAGTGTTGAGATCTGTGAGCAGACGTCGGAAGGCGTCTATCATGCTTCGTGGATCCTGTGGAAGCTGGCTACCCCACAAGTGCATAGCCTTTCCATAGCTAGCAAGGTAGTGGAGGAACAATGAATATCAGCAGGTAGAAGCCAATCATAATCAATCGTCCTTTTTTTGACGTCAGGTGCACCTTCAAGCTTGCCTTGTCTGGACCGAGTCTATCCAACATCTTATTGGATTTCCTCTAACTTGCAGGTGTGACGACCTGATGTATACTCAAGAACAACCTACACAGGAGCGCGCAAAACAGCCAAATGTGGAAATGCATGTATACAGTGCATCATTCAGAATTACTCACTCAGGACGCGGTGAAGTTGGGTTGATACTGCAGAAAGGCGGAGGGATTGGCGATTATCTAGTGTATGCAAAGAGCAGTGAAATAGTGAACCAAAGAAGGGTTTACACTGGAACCCTTTTATCCTCATTCCAGATTCAGAGCTTTGGCAATTCCTGGCAATTCCTGGAGTACAGGTTCTTCCGCAAAGGCTGCTGCGCCCCAAGATGCAGAAGGTAGCTGGCAATCACAGCTCACAAATTAGGCAGGGAAGTTTGCAGACGTACCCAACGCAGAGAGGCACGACTGACTTGTCAAATGGCCGAAACATCATCACAGCATGTTGCAAGTCCACAAGAAGCCCAAAAACACAAACGAAAAAGAATATTAATATACATATATGTACAACGATTTACACAACGAAAGACAACACAATGAAGTGCGACTGAATCAATATGACATATAAAACATCAGCAATTAGACATCACTTAATCCATTGCATAGTTGAAGAACAAGCAGCTGTGAGAAACATCGTATTCGTGCTATAGTCTGCAAGACCTAAAGAGTGAACTCTGCTTGTAACTATCTAAACTTATAGCACTGACATCACTGACGACAACTTGTATGATGGCATGTTCATATCTTGAACACATCATCCACAAAAGAGAGATACAAGAGAAACGAAGCAAAATGTCATCTATGTCAGCTGAAGCCTATACAGTACTAGTATGTCAATGTACTAGCAATGTCACTGTTGACGCTCCTTTATTGACCACACTAGCCATCTCTTGTCATTCAAACAGTTTCAAACTTCCATGCAAGACTTCTCCAAGACTTCTCCTCTCTCAAATGATCTTCTCTCAAAATCGACGCGTGGATGGCTCGGCCTCTGCAGACGTAGCGACGCAATGCAACATAGGAAGACATGGAAGCATCATGCGTTTGGTTCGCTGAATCAGCAGCTACAACTGGTGGCTAATGACCTAATTAGTCGCAAAGATTTCTGCATAGTAGTTTTCGGAATTATATCCGTTATGGCACTAGAGACAAAAAACCTGGCATCAAACAAGGTGATCTAGGATACATGTTGTTTGGTAACCTTGACGTAAATGACCGACAGCAGCGCACTAGATGATGCAGCACGAAACCACAGCTTCACCAATGCCTTGGAAACAGGATACCTGTTCGAATATGTTAGAATTATCTCAACAATAATGCTGATGCAGATTCTTATATCACGATTCTTAAAGATTCTTAAACATTCTTGATAATGGATGGTAATGGCGGAGCAGTGAGGCAGCTAGCCGCAGCTATGTACAGAACCTGTTGACCTATGAACTTGTGAAGGACGGAGTCCATCGAAGTGTTTCCATGCGCCAATGCTCGCCAATGGTAATATACTGGATGGAAGAAATCCTGCACCAGTTGATAGGTGGTTTATCCCATTATTTATGGGTGGTGCAGGATTTCTTCCATCTGCAGTCGAACCACTTCGAAAGCTCAGGCCTCACCGAGCTTGGACCGAGAAGGACGACGAGGCAAATGTTGTGGGCCGCGGTCTGAAGGAGGCCTCACGTGCACAAACACACGACGCCAAGCCCTTGATGAACACATCCTGGAGATGCCTGCAGGGCCTGGAGTAGTTCATTAATTTGTATATACAAAATATAATATAATATAATATAATATAATATAATATAATATAATATAATATAATATAATATAATATAATACATCATCATCATATAGTATAATATAATAGAATATAAAAGAATATAAATATATATATACATATACATATATATATAATATTGCATATATTATATTGTATTGTATTCTTGTATTGTATTATTATTGTATTATTGCATTATATTGTATTGTATTGTACTGTCGTGTATTGCATTATATTGTATTCTGTTATATAGTATTGTACTATATTGTCTTATATAGTATTATATGATACTGTATTATATTGTATCATATTGTATTGTATCATATTGTATTATATTATAATATATCATGTTCTATTAAATCATATTATACTGTATTACATTGTATAATATTGTATCATATTTCATTGTATCATATTGTCTCATATTATATCGTATTATATTATATTATATCATATTCTATTGTCTCAAATTATATTGTATCATATTATCTTAAATTATACGGTATCATATGATATGGTATCATATTATATTATCTTGTACTATATTATATTACAGTGTATTGTATTGTATTATATTATATTGTGTTGTATTCTTTTATATTATATGATATTATATCATATTATATTATATGATATGATATGATATGATATTTTAAAATATATTAAGTTATATTATATTATACTATATTATATTATATCATATCATATTAGAGGAGTTCAATGTAGCGTCAATGTAGTTGAATGTAATCCACTAGGTATTTCCATGTCCAATCTCAGAGTTGCTGTGAGATGCTGCAAGCAGTTTTGCAGATTCACACTCTGTTCAAAGGTGCCCTGGGATTCCCCAACAGTGGTGGCTGCAGCGGTTGGGAATTCTGGAATCCCACCTCAGACTTATTCCACTTCCAGAGATTCCATTGTGGAAAAATTATGAAAACTACGAGGACACCTTTTGAGAACGAAATCTAACCAAACCAGACTATCCAAATACATCCCAACAATGCTAACGCCTGACTAGCGTGATTTACACATCCCCATGCCCTTGTTGCTAGATTGCAGCTTCAAAGGGTGAAGAAGCAATACGACATGAAACAGAAATAGTTGTGATCTTCGGCACATTTCTGCACTTATTCCCCCGCAACGCCATGTTGTGAGAAACAATTTGCTTTTGAAGAACTAGCATGTGATTGTCGGCAGCTATTACAGCGTAAAGTAATGATCCGAAACAGAATGCCCCTCCATATCCTCGTATCATTGTGTTCATCTTGACATGTATTGACTCTCGTCAAGCTATCACATCCCGCGAGGATTTGGCCTAGCAAATCAAACATTTGACAGTTGATGCTTGACTTCCAAGAACTAAGAGCAGGAGCCAAACAACCGTTTTTTCATCTTTTTTCAGGTTCCAGGATGTTCCAGGTCTCCATAGAATGAAAGACTATCAAGATTCCTGCAACCTACCAATTCGAAGCCAGGTCTTTCTGCGCGTCTTTTCATTTTTTTGAACCAAAGGCCGGTGAAAAGGTTTTTCATGGCTGGGAATTCTTCTCAATTGTCAGCCGCAGCTCTCTCCCCGCTCCTGTACTGCGAATCAAACAGCTGTACAGAAAAACATGGCCCTGGACTGCCAACGCAGCATTTTCCTGCTGCATCTTTCCAATGCATGAACAAAACATCTGGATAGTTCCTTTCAATGCTTCACCCCTCACAGATTCTCACAGCACTTTGGCCGAGAAAAGGCTTGGGCAATTCGAAGTCAGCACCTCAGAAAAACGCCAGACATCTAAAGACAGCTGACTCGGTTCCGTCTGATCTGGAGGATCAAGAGAAGTGATTTTAATCTCGTACGCAACCGAAGGGGTGTGAAAAAAGGGTGCTGGTAAAGAAACACAACATAACTTCGCGAAAGAGTGCATGATCTGAGAAGACATTGCATGGATTTTGCATGGCACCGCTTCACAATCTGAACTCTGAAACTAACTGCTGCACTGCAGGAAAGAAGTCACCCGCTGGCAATTTCTGATTAGCCTCAAGCTCGAACAGGTAACACCAGTCTCCCTACTGGATTGGGGCGAAGTAGAATATTCGTAGCTAGACGGCATGTTTTTATCTTTTTAACATGCTGATCAGAAAAGTGGGGTGTAGCCTGATATTTTTTTCTCAAGCACTAGAACTCTTGGAGCAGCCGGTCTCCTTGTATGCTGTGGGCAGGTCTGAGCTTCTTGCCCAAATGCCAAGCGCTTTTCGCTCAGCTCCTTCGGTTATCCACCTTAGTCACACATCTCCTTTGTTTGGTTGAATTTCCGGCTCTAGTGTCAGACAAAAGACCACCAAGATTTCGTTACGAGCACTTCTGTGTCTCAAGGATTCAAAACGCAGCTGACTAAAATCCAGACAGCTCGTGATTGATGAACTCAACGGACCTGACAAAGGCATTCAAGAAAGGCATTCAAAGGATTAGCACGGCAGCCTAGTTGAGAGTCACAAAATGCACAAAGCTCTCAGCAGCAGACAGAGTTTGCCCTTCGAAGGCATCAATCTCAAACTGGCCATCGGCCTGGATCTGAGCTGTGTAAGGAATGACGAGCGTGTGCTGAGGAAGACGTCTTACTTGCTTTACACATTTTTACACTTAGAATCTAAGTCTCCAAGCTGCAAACATCTCCATTCACACCTTGTGCCAGTTGCATTCCTAACAGCTTCATGTCTTCCAGCACTTCAATTTCAACGATTTTCAACATAGGCAAACACAAGTGTATGGGGGATTGACCCCACTCCACCTGAGGATCGCAATGAAACTTATTGCCACTGGTGTCCTGAAGCGAAGAGCCGCTCGGAAGTGACACGACTGAAAGCTCACCATGCGTCGCCATGGGTTATCTGACCCTTTGATTGGATCGAACAGTGGTGCACCGTGATGCAGCAAACAAATCTCAGAAGAGAATCGAAGCAACGTGATGCAGAACGCATCTCATCAAGCCCAAAGTGGAATGGACGGAATGGGCATGCTGCATGCTTTGCTTTTAATATCTTTTAATGGTGAATGTATGTGAGTGTGATAGTAGTTGCAAGACACCAGATTGGCTCCTGTATTGTGGCATCGTGCGGGCTTGCAATGATGCGCCAGCGAGTTCGACGATAGTTCAAATGAAAAATGAAATAGAAGCCGCTGGTCTTGCTGTCCTGAAGTTTCCAAGGGCAGGACTTTGCCAAGCGCCATAGCCAAAACATGCGAAAGCATGTTAAAGCTATAGAGAAGTCACGTTGGATGCAAACATATTGGTGAACTGCCAGCAACTTCTACAACCCATCCCAACTCACAGAATTGTCACCAAAAAATGAGTGTTTTTCTTCTGAAAGCAGGTCCTCGTAGCCAGTGAGCTCGTTGTCCCCAAACACCTAAGCATTCAGCTCATTTCAGCTCTCAGCGCCAGTCTATGTCAAACTTCCCCTGAAATTTCTGGGACATTCTGGGACTCTGGAATACAAGCAGAGTGCACAGAATGAAGAACCTCTGAAACGAAACCAAAAACGTGTTTGCTATTGTTAATAATGGGATAATTGGTCATGGAGAAAACAGCACTGCGGCCGTCGCACCGCTGAATTACAGCACCAGGTAGCGCTGCAAGACTAAGACTTCTGGAAATAGGACATGAAATACATCAAAGTTGATGTCATTGAGCTTGTGACAACGCCAATGGCAATGAGCCAGTTCGTCGTGTTGGCTTGTTCCAGTCTACTCAACCTATGCCCGACATCTGATGAAGAACGGAAATGACAATTTGTTGCCTTCGTTTACGAAGCCCGTCAGAAGCATCACCGATAATTCTGACAGTACATTACTACCTACAATGGATTCTGGTGACTTTGTGTCTCAGCTGGTATCCTGGAATGAAATACACAACAATACAAACATTCAGCAGCCAGTGCCACTGACATCAGACATCCTTTTCACTAACAGATAACATGACTGCATGCACGTCACCTGTCGAAAAGGCACAAGGAGAAATAAACCTTTGAAATTGTACAGCTATATACAGGTAGAACACGCAATGCGGCAACATCTCTACAAGAGCTACTGTAACCAAGAAACGCACTTCTTCTTTTCGGTTCCTGACCCTCCAGAATCTACAGTAGTGATTGCTCTTGATTGGTACCAGTCAGAATGATCTCCCAATGGTCCCAAGCATCCAGACTCCGCATAATCATCTCCAAAGCGGCTGCCACAGAAGGTCACATCTAAGCGGAACCTGGGGAAGAATTCTTGAAGCTCTTCGGAAGCACAAAGGGGATGGATATTCATCTTCGAGTTGTTGGTCCCTGTTTTGCTTACTGTCTTATTGTAATTCATCTATGAGGGCGAACCGGTGGACTCTCAATGGAAAAACGGCACTTCAGTCCAAGCAGGAAACTAAGTCGTTGGATGTCGTTGGCATGTAATACTCCACTGAAAAACGGCACTTCAGTCCAAGCAGGAAACTAAGTCGTTGGATGTCGTTGGCATGTAATACTCCACTAGCTCCGTCCATTTCCCGTATAAGTTTTGCCTGCAACCGTTTCATGTTGGGTCCCAGACCTTTCGGCACTTGGCCGGTTGAAGCTGACACCGCCTTTCTGAAGGAACCTTTGCCCAAAAGATAGCTGCTGCATGCTGCTGCAATTACTGAGTCATGAAAACTTTGCCAAGATAAAAACGTTCAGACGATACAACTTCAAATAACTTCAACATGGGATAGTGGATTGCTTTGGCGCATTTTGCTGTTCAAAGATACACACACACACACTTGCCAAAGCACATCAAAGCAACGGTGTTTTTGATTTGCTGGCTGCTTGAACGTGGGCCCCTTAGTGACCGGCCAGCTCTTGTCTTTGCCATCCAAATGGAACAGACTGTCGTCTGCAAGGTCCTGAAACACGGGACGTCTTCAAAGTAATTAATGGTAATCGTTTAACAAACACCGAAGCTTACATATGGCCTGACAGGGCTGCTCTGCTCGATGCGCATGCCATACGCATGGTTTCTCCCTGTCCTGATGCACCTCGTGAGTGATCTGCCGAACCTGTTATGATGTTCGCACTGCCACACAGTACATCATTAGAAGTTAGAGGGCATTAACACTAATGTACTCTTTTCCACTACTAGTATTTAATATGTATTATATAATTCATATTTGCAGTAGTACAGTAGATTGAAGCTGCAAAGACAGTGACGCCGGTGAGGCCCCACAAGACACAACGCTGTTAGGGAGTGAATATGAGTGAAGAAGTCTGGGCAGGGACAGCCAAATGGCATTCCAGAGCTTGAAATCTCTGATTCCGGCCTGTCCGCGTGGAGCTGGACGCGGGGATGCGGGTGACTCCTGTGCACCAGAGGAGCCTATCTCATGTGGCACGCTCAAACAAAATCCGCAACAAGCATCCTTTGAACATCTTTAAACTAATTGCTCGAGGTTGCTTGAATCTTTGGAATGAAGAGTCTGCTCTTTGTGCTCTTTCTCGAGTGACAGTTTTGAGGATCTTCAAGGTGCTCAGCCAAACCACGCTCACCGAAACTTTAACTTAGCTGCTTGGCACCTCGGCTAAAAGTATCTCGGCCCATTCCTGCAATGCTGGCGCCTGAGCGGATCTGCAAAGAATTGAGAATCATCCATGTACGTTGACCCTGCACTGCAAGTTCTAAATTTGCTGTGCACAATTCGGAAGTTTTGCGACATGGTTCGCGATACTTTCTATAAACTTTACTGAACTATGCACGGTATCGCATTCATCTGCCATCTGCTGACTGACCATGCACGGTGGCTCCGTCTGCACCGCAGTCCTTTTTATTGATACAGAACAACTTGCGAGTTCGACACGAGACCAAAGAAACTGAGAAGATTCGGAATGATTTGGAATCTGGAGTGGACCTGTGGTGCAGACCTTTGGCCAAATGCAGGGTGCTGCAACCTGGAGGCAAATAACGACATATTACGAAATTATACAAAATTATCACACATTTTCCAAGTTGAAATATAGAGGAGACCTTATGCACAACCATTTTATTCGTACAGAACGTGGGCCCTGGCCTGGATTGCTACAAAATGAAAAACCAGGGTCTGGGTGTATCAACATATGTTTGTTGCAACATGCTGCAAAATGACATGCTCCACGGTACAAATCAATCCAAAAAGGACAACATGTTTTCTTACTATTGGTAGATCATTCTGTAACCGTTCAATCTTTCCATCCATGACCACTCCTGTAATTCCGTTCAGTCAGGGGCGTCATTTTGGAGGTGCTACAAACATGTTTTTCCAGCCTAGCAATGTAGCTTCAAAACTGCCCTTAAACAGCTATATAATTGATTAAACAAATTCTTACATTGTGGCCCCAAGGCCTACCATTCTGGGCAGTAGCTCAGTAGCAGAATTTTACACCCGGATACAAAATCAATCAAAATCACATGTAAAAATATGTAAAATACAAACTGAACTGATGCTGGAAACTTGGACACCAGAATTGCCTGGGCTTCATCCTCCGAATCGTTGATCAGCAAATCCATGATAGCCTCAAGAGACTTCACAGGCGTTTGAAGGGGATAGCTACAAAGGGACGCAGAAACGATCTACACACGGACACGAACAAAAGCACGACGCAAGGACTGCCAAAGCAGTCCGCAACTTCTGCAGAACGGGGTAACCCCATTATCCCCATTGACGTGGAACACATCAAGAGTTTTTCAGTGGCTCAGACACATGTACATATATATATGTATATATACATAATATAATATATACATATAACATATATATATATATGTATATATTCATTCGCATGCTTCAGCAATGCTTCAGAGGAATTCAAGATCAACTTTGCCCGATGTTGAGGAGGTGGACTGAGTTCTGTCCAAACAAAACAAGTATGAAGCCGATTGAAGCTGTGCATGTCTGTTCCCCATGAGAAAAACAAGACATCAAACTGTTGTTTCTTCTGGCAGCACTCGTTCCATTAGGAGACCAACCGCCATGGTGGCAACAGGAAGCAGACGCTTTGCTGCTTTAAGCTGCAAGTGTAGGTAGGGCACGTTGTGCGCAACAGGTCTCAAGATGCGGATTGTCTGATAGGTACAGCAAATCGCTGCCAACAGATTTATAGAATTTTACAGACCTTTTCACATGTAACTATGTATAGGACTGCTATGAATGTATGCATGTTAAAAAATCAAGGCATCTTGAGTTCGTATTTTCAATACTGCCTATCATTAATCCTTTAGAGTTGCTACTGGGGCTCTTTGCACTTCTGGCTTTCCCAAATACTCCTGCCCCGCCAGTGTGTTCTTTGCTGAAACTGTTCATGCATATCAAGGAAGTCTTCTCCCGGTATTGCGCCAAGACGCTGCAAAGCATGCAGCAAGCATAGGGGTTTGCCATGTTTGAGAGTACCCACATGCCCACAACATGCTACAACTGTTTTGATAGGTTGCAATATAGCAGGAAAGTGAGCCACCCACTCTTCCATCGCGGCTTGATGCAGATGAAGGCCGTGAAAGGCCACCACCTCGACAGAGTCCCAAAAACCCATCTTTCAAAAGGAGAAGGAAAAGTGAAAAAAATATAGCCCGAGCGTGTTGACCAGCTTGTAGCGCCCTTGTGGTACGCGTTTCGGGTCATATGTTGTGCTGTTCGATACCAACTATTGACATACTATGGCTGACTATGTTGTTTACTTTTTACCTGATTTTATTCTTTTTTTGGTTGGCTTTTTTCCTTCTCCTTTTGAAATAGACTATAAAAGAAGAGCGACACCTACTCGCGGGTAGGAGAATGGAAAGGTGGCAGCAGCAGTTCATTTTAAATCCAAAACATATGAAAACAGATGAGAGCGACATTCTGACAAACCCAAGAATATCAAGGTACTAAACTCAAAGTAGCAAGAATGTACCCACGCACAGAATTCTCTGACTACTGAGGATTACTAAGGCACAGGAGCCTCCTTGATCGCTACAAGGTTTGATGTCAAACAAAAACCTACCACATCCATTCAACATCCATTCAACCAAGTTTCCGTTCAGCACTGCCTTAGTGGCCAACGGCGGAGCTTTTGAAGGATGTGTAGGGCATCCTGTGGGGGGTTGATGTCCTTCAACAGCAAAGCCGGCTTGCCTTATTTGCATTTATTTGCGATGCGCCAACTGGCTACAAGTTTGACCCAACCAGCAAGTTCCAAGGGATCCCAGAAGTATGTATTTTGATTGAATAAGGACATATTCCCGCTGATGGAGCTTTCATGAACAAAGTTGCTACAAACGCACTTCATCAGAGTGAATTCACCTGATAATTGCATTTGGTTGCACGCGATATCACGCGATCAAGGAACATGATTTCAAATTGCAAACGACCTATTAGCAAGGGTTCGGGCATGAGATATCGAAAATAAAGTCCACCTTGAGAACAAGTTCACGTAAAAACAAAGAAAAACAAAGCCAGGGTACGGTCTGGCCAAAAGTGACATCTCCGGTCAAGTGCGGACAAACAAACAGGGAGGGAGCACCTGACAGAGGCACAGCAGAACAGATAGAGAGTAGTAGAAAAGCTAACCAAACAAACTCATATACAACAGTAGATGGAAACAAACGCTTTCAAACTTCAGCTTGTCACCAAACCTTTTTGCAAATGGTCAGAAAGTGAGCCTCAAACCATTTCATGATATTTTCGTGCACACTCACTACACTTACAATTGAAGATGGATCATCCATGCAAGCAAGCAAGGGACAATTCCTGTGGCTAAACAAACACGCTTGCAATGTGGCGGAATCACCTGCTCTCCAAAAAAGACATGAAAAACGTGCAACCATCTGAGGGAGGCATTGCCAACAATTCAAAGCTCATTGTTTCGGAACGTTTTATAATGGCTTTGTTATGCTTTGTTTATCCCAGCTATCAGCCTGTCATTGCCTCGCGTGCCTCAACCTGGCGAAGGCATGCTCAGTGGATTGGATCTTGTCCAGATGTCCAAAGTCCAGAGCAAAGGCCAAGGCATTCAATTTTTCAAAAAGATTCTCCAAACAAAACACACATACCACACTTCCCGCACGGAGCCAACGTTGAAACATGTTGAAACCATAATTGTAGCAGTATCTTTATTCTACAAACTAGCTAGCCACAAACAAAAAGGTGCTGCGTAGAGAAACTACCTTGAGCAACCGACCTGATGCCTAGGCGCAACAATGAGCGTACCAAGCAGCAACATCATCAACAGCCCTCGACCCTTTATTTCATACCTTGCCAGCCTGCGCTGCATCTTTAACTGGAAACGACGCCATAGGTTCTGTGCGCCAGGAAGTCCAATGACCAGGACTGCCTCACTCCACTTTTTGCTGCCATTGGGCAGATTATACTACATCAATCCACATGAATCAGCTCATATCTCAAAGGTTGAGTTGGGTAATAGTGGGTTTAATAAGGGCTGGGTGGCGTTCATCCGACAAGGATCAACAAAAAAACATTGACAGCTGAGGAGCTGATCGACAATCTGCTGTCACAATTGCTGCTCACAAAACAACTCTATCCCTGTCTTTAGTATCTTTAGACATGTTTAGTCAGAATCTGGAATGTACGATTAAGAGTATCAAAGTACGAAGAACTGTGAGTTATCCAAGAGCTTATCTAAGAGCCACAACACGCGTCACAACCCACAGAGGTTCAGCAGGGGTGAACCAGGTCAACCATGGTGAACCATAGTTTTCCTTTTGGGCACGGGGTGGTCTGTTCGGATCTGTTCGGCCTCCTGCTGCTACAGTGGCTGCATCTGAGCGCACATTTGAGAGCTCTTGTAGTAGCACTCGTAGCTGCGCCTGGATACAATTTTGAATAACTACCAGTAGTACCGCACAAGGCGGTGGCGGAAGTTTCAAAAATGGAAACCTCTAGGAGAGGTTGGTTGTTGTGAGTGATGGATGGCAGAGCGAACCCACTGATGGACCGACAAGTGGCTGGAGGCAGCGCAGTGTTGTTGTGGTTGTAGTTGTAGTTGTAGTTGTAGATGTAGATGTAGATGTAGTTTTGGCTGTGGTTGTAATTGTTGCTGTAATGTAATTGTAGTTGTAGTTGTATTTGTCCTGATATTATTGTGGTTTTAGTTGTAGTTGTAGTAGTTGTAGTAGTTGTAGTAGTTGTAGTAGTTGTAGTTGTAGTTGCTGTGGTTGTAGTTGTAATGGTTATATATCGTGGTTGTGGTTGTAGTTGTTGTAGTTGTAGCTGTCATGTAATTGAAGTTGTAGTAGTTGTAGTAGTTGTAGTAGTTGTAGTAGTTGTAGTAGTTGTAGTTGTAGTTGCCATGTTGTTGAAGTTGTAGTTGTAGTTGTTGTAGTTGCGGTTGTTGTAGTTGCAGTGGTTGTAGTTGTTGTAGCTGTATTTGTAGTTGTAGTGGTAGTTGTAGTGCAGTTGTAGTTGTGGCTGTTGTAGTTGAAATTGTGGTTGTAGTTGCTGTAGTTGTAGCTGTTGTAGCTGTTGTAGTTGTAGTTGCTGTAGTTGTTGTAGTTGTGGCTGTTGTAGTTGTGGATGTCATGTGTTGTAGCTGTGGTTGTAGTTGTAAATGTTAAATGTAGTTGTAGTTGACTGTAGTGTACTGTTAGTGCAATGTAGTGTAACGTTCCGAAACGAAGCAATTTTGCGAGACTTCCTCAATGTTTGAAGTTGGCAACATCAAAAACGAAGCAATTCTGCGAGGCTTCCTTCACAAATGGAAAGTTGAGTTTGCAGCTGACGGCCTTGTACCAATGCGTTTTGCGATTTTGCCATGCCACATCTCTAGAGTACTGCGCCTGCCACGAAAATGTGAGGCCAGGTCATACGAAGTGCTGCACCTGTTACGCAAAATGACTTTGACAGACCTGAAGCTCTTATGTTCCAAAATGCAACCCCTCTCAGGAAATCAGCGCCCTGACCTCTTAACATGTTTGCTTGAAGTGTCTCTTGTACTGCGCCTGCCATCGTTTTTGAAAATGCTACAAAACCCACGCGTTTAGCTCACTTTTGACAAGGTGCAGAATCCCTTGCGCCTGCCACACAAGACGACGTCTAAACATCCAAAAGGGTCCGAGCATGTGGTGTTTTTAACATTTTCACTTCCAAATGTGCTTCGCGCCACAACGGGGTGCACTGTTTCGACAGCTCAACTTCCAAAACTGGTCCGAGGCTGACAATTTTTTAACACCTATGTGCTTCGCGCCAAAGCGCCGTGCACTTTCTCGACATCTCAACTTCCAAAAGTGCTCCGAGACCGACAGTTTTTAACACTTTTGACTTCCAAATGTGCTTCGCGCCACAGCGGTGTGCACTTTTTCCGCATCTCAACTTCCAAAAGCGCTCCGAGACCGACAGTTTTTAACACTTCTTACTTCCAAATGTGCTTCGCGCCACAACGCCGTGCGCTTTTTCCGCATCTCAATTTCCAAAAATGCTCCGACGCTGAGGTGTTTTGTAGCTTTTTACTTCCAAATGTGCTTCGCGCCACAACGGCGTGTAATCTTTCATCTCTCATCTCCCCAAATGGCTCCGCGCCCGCCGCTTTAGCGAGCCTACTTTTCGACCCTCCGGAGCCACAAAACAGTGGAAAAACAGTGTTTCGCGACTTTCCTACCTTTTCGCGCACCTGCATCTTTTCTCTTCTGACTTTCTCATCTTCTGACTTTCTTCCTGGCTGTGCTTTTCCATCTGTCCATATAGTCAGAAGTTTGGCTTCTAAACTTCCTTCGATGATTAACTTATGTCTTAAACGGTTCCAGAATTTGATAAACACAACATAAACATGCTAGTTATGTCTAGTTCATTCTAGTTCGTTTGTGATGCTTTGTGCAAATCAGTGATGGACTCATGATTTCATGGGTGTCGATACTCAATACCCTTCACTAGGATGGTGGCTGGATGTTGCTGGATTATGTCACTCGTACTGGCACAAGACCCACGGCTGAGCCTGTAGTGCAGGGTCAGCTTCTTCGCAGTTTTGCGACTCCTTTTCCAACTTTGGCAATCGGCATTCATGTCTCATTGCAGTCATTCCTCAAATATGCTACAGTGCAACAAGATTCTACAAGTAGAATATGAAGCAAAATAATGACGTTCGAACATGTTCAAACAGCTCTGCTTCCCCACACAAACAAAGCGCGCGTCTTCTGTCCTGCAAGACCCTTGCGACCTCCGTTCGGATGGCAGTTAGCCTTCCATGTAAGGCTGCCACCTTGCAAGCGGTAGGGACAAGACCCTTCCAACTTTAACTACAGCATGCCAAACTGACTTCCGGGTTTGCAGATCATTTCAACCGCAAGGCACCTCCGGGGCAAGGCTGCCCAAGGTAGGCTCAAATCGCCTGGCCCAACAGTTCCAAGCACTTACAAGCAGTGACGAGAGTGGAGGTGCAGAGAAGCAAGAGGCAACATGATGCCAACAGCCTTTCCATGCAAAGTGCTTTGCTTCAATTGTGTTCTTGTCACAACAGAATCTGTCTGACAGAATCTGTCCCTCTTGTACATATGCATCATGTTCTCAGCGGCTGTGAATGTTGTGGAGTCTGTCTTTGCGGACATCTGCGATTGTCTCTGCAGGACATTTTCTCCTGTTATCAGCTCGCTAGATTTCCATGACATTTCCACAAACTCATATTCGCAGAGACCTAGCAAGATGAACGAGTCTCACAGGATTCGTATCTGAACTAGGCCTTTGCCCCAAGTGCCGCTTCCAACCAGGCACTGTGCGGTCCTCTGCTGATCGTGTCAGGGCAAGTAGGCGGAAGGATGTTCAGAGTTTGGTCCCATGCTGACAGGAGCAACACAGTTTGGTTACAATGCATTAGCTTGGCATCCTGTGTCTCTGCACCAGTCAAGAATCCCAAAATGCAAAACAAGGTATATATACAATAAAAACATGTTGAAATGCATCAAACCTCATTACAAAGGAAGGGACACCAACCACTGCTGATGGCCTTGGTCGACAGCTGTCCCAACTGCGCTCGGAGGCTGTTCACCTTCGTTTTGACTCTCTGTAGATGTCATCTATGATGTAGCTTCATGTTGAAAGAGAGCGGGAATCGAGAAGCCGTGCTGGATCTTGCTCACTGTTCCAATCTGTTCCATTCATTTCTCTTGCTGGAATTCAGTCTGACAGAACTCTTACATCTCGAATGCCCAATGCCTCGGTAGGTGCAAACTATACCAACTATACTCACAAAAAATAATAACCTTTTGCTGAAGGACTGGGAAGTCTGCATCGGCAGAATATGACAGAATCAGTGGGACCCTCCATGGCATAATATTTTTAGCTGCGCAAAGACCGCCAAAAACATACGAAGTTCATTCATCTTCATTCCAAAGAGTCTTGTGCGGGTCAAGCGTATCCATCATACTTCCAGCTCTTCCAGCTCATAGTGTATCGAATCATTGAGGAGTTTGAACACTGAAAGGAAAAACACCTGAAAGAACATCAACGAATGACATGGTGAAGTGCCTCTGCGCGAAGCTCGTTAAGCTCCGGTTGGGAACTTGGCCACGAGGGTCTTGCCTTGGAATCAGCATCATTTCAATAGCGGAAATTGTCAAAATTGAATTGAATATGTATATATATATATAGATATATTTAAATATTTTAACAAATAATATATATAATATAATATGTATATATTATACAAGTTGTATATATATAATATAATAAATAAATATATATATATATAATATATTATACAAGTTGTAATCTGTTGCAACGACCAAAACAACACGTTACAATGTTGGACGATGTCGGTTCAACCTGCACCAATGCGTTTCGAAGAGGGTGAGGAAGGATGCTGATAGGATGCTGTATGAACAAAATCTGAGGCTTCACCACAGTCTGATCTGTCAAGGCTCCCACTGGAGGCGCTTCAGTCGGCCTACGGATATCGAATGGTGAGTCAATGCCACTACTGGTGTGAAGTACATGAAAATACTTAAATACATTTCAAACATTTCAAAACAATTTCAGAACATCCAATCGCATCCCAATCATACATTATCATACAGGTACATTATACAAGTAATAACCAGGCTAGACATGTATAGACTAGACGTTGCGCGGGCAGTGCAAACAGTAGATGCCAGTCAATTCCTGAAAGTGCTGCAGACACAATCCCAATGAAAGTACCAGTACCACCAAAACATCCAAAACATCCAGGCAGACTTCACAGTAGAGATGCTGTATTTCTGTTCATGGATTTGTCAATGTTGGCAGCGACACCGCACCTCGACCATGCTGCGGACAAAGTATTGGACACTTGTCCTCGGTGATTTAGCGGCAATGATTCAACCACGGTTTAGCAGAGTGCTTCAATGTCCTTAATCTTTTTGAGCTGTGGTGCAGGGATGCATTGATAAATCCTCCGATTGATTGGGTGAAAAGCTGTCAAACATGCTTCTGGGATTTGCTAGCAGACTGGGGAAATTCTGTATACGCTGTACCTCCTTCCTTTAGCGAGTCTATTGCGACAACTGCTAGCTTCTCAGTAGAGTTGTCTCGTATGAAAATGTCTGGCTTATACAATAGTTTTTGAACTTCATCAAGCGGTGCGTTCAATTCAATTGAATCCAAAAGAGATTCTCCTAATCTCTTTCTGCTGTGGTGTTCTGTCATTGCAAATCACTACAGTATCTGCGTCTTTTGCCTTCTCAGCAATTCAATTCCTTCTATGGGGTCCATCCGTCTGCATGGACAACATGTAACCTCCTAAGTCTTGTTCTTTTCCTGTTACATGTCCTGACAACTGATCTGGGTATAGATACTTTGTATGGCTTCAAGTTGATGCCGCACCTGGCACAAGGGGCTCCAATTGTTTTGGCATGTTCCGGGCTACATGGTGGAAGAAAGCTACTGAGCAGCTACTGCAGCCGATGATACCAACACCTTGGCATTGCTTCACTTGTCAAGCCCACTTGCTTTTTTCAAAACATTTCAAGACTACAACAAGCATCAATAAACATAAACATAATGTAAATATACTATATCAATAATAAGTCAATAAACTGCCAATGTAATGACTTGGTGACCTCGTCCAATTCCCGTAGATCACGGCTTGCAACTACACGGGAGGTTTGTTGAACCTCCAACAGCGCAGTAGGGAGCCGGAAGGTAGGAAGAAAATGGAAGAAACATGCAAGTTGAGAAGACACATATGCCTCCTATATGCCTCCTTTATGCCTCCTATATGTTTCCTATACTGTATACCAAGGTGTTCAAAACATATCCAAACCTATTTGCGTGTAAAGACTTATCAAAACGCTGCAACAAAATGTTGTACACAAGGGGTCGAAAGGTGCTAACTTTGCACAGCCTTCACCAATTTTTGAAGTAAAGCTTTTGCCAATAAAGCACTGCTTCGAATAGCTAGAGCTTAGTTGCACTTCCTTCACAATCAGTTAGTCGAATTAGTATAGTATCACAAATCACTCTTCATATCTCTTCATTTGCCCTCTGAATCGAGCCGTCCGGTAGGCCTATGCTGGCAAGGGAAAGGAAAATCTATTGTGCATGGGCAAGATTGCATAGCCAAACCGCCGTCAAACCAAGAATGAATTGCTGGTTTTACCGGTGTGCTAATGTAGTTGTAGACCGTGTAGGACAAATCTATCAAGTGAACGAAGCGGGGACTGTAAACTCGCTTAAAGTCTTTGAACCCCTCACCCTCTTCATGTGTCTGCAACATCTTTGAGAAAAAGCAAAGTAGTCAAGTACAAATGCTGACTCTTCCAGGCAACAAAAACTATGAGTACTACCTTGTTTGCAAGACTACGTAGTGAAACTTGGGTCCCAAGGGTCGGTGAACGAAGCTAAGCATGGGCAAGTTGGAGCGATATTTATGCTTTCGTGGAGTGACTTGGTGGAATAAGTTGGGTGGTGGCGTGGGTTGGGGGGCGTGGGTTGTGTGGGTTCGGGGTGGGAGGAGGTGGTGGGGATTGAGCCCCTGCTCATCTACTTCCAAGATGTGAGGGGGGGGAGAAGCCCGAGCTATATTATATATATACCGTAGCATGTGAATGCGCGGCTTAGGTCAGGGATAGCTAAGTGATATAGTCCGTAATTGTGCGACTTATGTAGTAATACCACTTCATAGTAGACGCTCAGGATGTAATAATGTCATAGGTGTCGCTCAAGAGCAGATATGAGAACGCGAATTTGGAAATGGATGGCTAAAACTTATCTATGAATTTTGGTGTCGGATAAGAGCTACTACCTCAACACTATGTGAGAAGGAGATGAAAACTTGCGAAACGTCATGGAACTTCGCGTGTGTATGGTCTCAATGACTATCAGTTGGAGGTCTGTAATGGTTACAGCAATAGATGCAAAATGTTTACCATGTTTCTTGATGTTTGCATACTGAAGGGGGAACTCGAATGAAACTAAAGTTTAAGAATAAGTTTTGTTTTTTTGCAGTTTTTGAGCCAGGTGTACGGACTAAGCTGCTGTCGCGAATGAGTACTGGTGCTTAAGGGGTGTAGAATAGTTTTTGTTTTTTTGGACAAGGTTTTGTTTTTTTTTTGGTGGTTTCTGCTCTGGCACTGTTCGCCTTGTATTTGCAACAGTTTGGAACTTGAACTTGTCATTTTGCATAGTATTTGCTGCATTTTGGCATGCTCACCGTCCATTTTGCATGATATTTGCTACACTTTGGCATGTTCGCCTTCCATTTTGCATGGTATTTGCTACATGTTGGCACTTGAACCTCTCATTTTGCATGATATTTGCTACATGTTGGTACTTCAAACGTTCATGTGGGTTTCTTTAGGGTTTCTTTAGGGTTTTATTTGAAAAGGGTTTCTTTCGGGTTTCATTGAAGATTCCTGGTAGGTTTTGAGGGTTTCATGTAGGTTTTCAGGTTTCATTTAGGGTGCCATTTAAGGTTTCATGTAGGGTTTCATTTATATAGGGTTCATCTAGGGTTTCATTTAGGGTTTATCTAGGGTTTCATTCAAGATTTCGTTAGGGTTTTATTCGGGTTTCTTTACGGGTTCTTTTAAAATTTCTTCAGGGTTTTATTTTGGGTGTCCTTTAGGGTGTCATTTAGGGTTTCACATGGGGTTTCATTTAGGGCGCCATTTAGGGTTTCATGTAGGGTTCCATTTAAGGTTCATCTAGGGTTTCATTTAAGGTTTCATATAGGGTTTCATGTAGGGTGTTATTTGGGGTTTCACATAGGATTTCATTTAGGGTGTCATTTAGGGTTTCATATGGGTTTCATTTGGGGTTCATCTAGGGTTTCATATAGGGTTCATCTAGGGATTCATTCAGGGTTTCTTTAGGGTTTTATTAGGTTTTTTTTTACGGGTTCATGTAAGGTTTCATTTAAGGTTTCTCTAGGGTTTCACATAGGATACAAACAAGAGAGAATGAACCAAAAGAACAAGAAAGCAAAGAGACAGTAAAGAAAGGAAGCAGAGGAGCAAGAAGAAGTAGAGCAGCAAAAACGCATGACTGTAGAAAAAGAAAAAGTAGAAAGGCACAGAAGCAGAAAAGCAAAGAAGCAGGAAAAGCGAGAGGCGGAAAAGCAGAGAAACAGAAAAGCAGAGAAGCAGGAAAAGCGGAAAAGCAAAGAAGCAGGAAAGCAAGAAAAACACAAAAACCAAAAAGCAGAGAAGCAGAAAAACACAAAAGCAGAAAAACAGAGAAGCAGAAAAGCACAAAAGCAGAGAAGCGGAGAACCAGGAGACCCAAAAAAATCCAAAACCTGCCAAAAAATGCCAAAAATAAATGACCCTCCGTGCTTAAGTATGTTTGATACGTTCATGAAACACGATATTGATGGATTGGTGATGGGACGCGTAATTGTGTGAGATCCATGATGGTTGAGTAGAGCCGCTACATAATGCGCCGAGGGGTATTGGCCTAAGCCGGGGTTCGTGTGGCCTAGGCCAATGCGGTTTTGCAACTACATGCGGCGCGGCTTGGTTCGGAGGGAGGGGGGGAGGGTTCGCGTGAAAAATCACGCGTTTGGCATTTGGTCCGCCCCATCCCTTGCTAAAGCAAGAAGAAACTCCAGCTAGCTACCGCCAGCTTTCGTGATTAGTTTATCCGGGGAAATCTGGATGAATTTAATTGAATCTAGTCATTTCTAGTCATACCATGTAATGTCATCTCCTCTTGGGACTGTTGGGTTCTCCAACCGATGCAAAATCTGCAACTCACTGGTCACTGAAATCTTCCCTGCTTGGTTCAGCCACGCCTCTTCGCCAAGGGCCTCCAGTTGCTGACGGATGTCAAGGACCTGGAAGCGAGATGCGTTTCTTGCGATGTGCTGTGATCATGGGCAAACGCATCGACTTTGCAAGAGCTTCCTTCAACGTTTCATAACAGTGGTGATAATAAAAAATGCCATTTGAAACTCATTCGGAATTACTTACTTCGAGTGATCCCCACAATGAGACTTTATTTGGCATATAGTGTGATACATATTTTGACATTCTTTCTGGCAAAACTCTGGCAGGGAAGAGGAGAGGACAACTCTGATGAAATCTAGCGACCTTCGCTCGCTAGATTTCATCAGAGTTGTCCTCTCCTCCTCTTCCTCCTCCTGGCATTCTATCTGACATTCTCTCTGACATATGCTCTGACATCTGATATATGTTCCGACATTTACCTGACATATGTTCTGACATTCTATCTGGCAGTCTATCTAAGATTCTCTTTGCCCTATGTTCTGACATTCTATCTGACATATGTTCTGACATTTTTTCCGGCATATACTGTACTCTGATATTCTATCTGGTCAACGTTCTGGCATTCTACCTGGCATTATGTCGTGACATATGTTCTGGCATTCTATCTGGCAAAAAATTCTTGACATATCTATTCTGACATATATTTTGGCAGACTATCTGGCATATACTTTTGACATTTGCCGCTGAAGTTCGGCAGTGCCCACTGCGATCTGGCGCTCGCGGCTGAAGTCCGGCAGTGCCCACTGCGATCTGGCGCTCGCGGCTGAAGTCCGGCAGTGCCCACTGCGATTGCGATCTGGAGCTGGCAGATGAAGTCCGGCAGTACCCAATGCGAGCTGGAGCTAGTGCCCACTGCGATCTGGAGCTGGCAGATGAAGTCCGGCAGTGCCCACTGCGATCTGGAGCTGGCGAGGAGGAGGAGGAGGCGGAGGGGGACGAGGTGGAGGAGGTGGAGGAGGAAGGCAAGAGCTCTTATAAAATCTAACAACCCTCACCTGGCAGGTGGGGATAAAACACTGTTTTGGAATGAATACATGGTACACACTGCCAGCTAAGTGCAAGAGAAACCAACGCCGGCATAGTCTCTTCACCCTATCATCATCCCGATCCAAGCATCACTGTTGCACCAGCTGTTACTGCAACATACTGCAACCATATGTCAACCTTTTGCGATCAAAGCAGTTGAACAACTTGTGCCTCCTCAGCAGGGATGGCAGCAGGCTCCTGAAACAGTCGTGTTCAGAGACTGCAGCTGCTTGCTGAATGCTAAAATTGCAGCAAAGACCTCGCTTCTGACAAACTGATGGGCATATTCGACACACCATGGCAAAATCCGATAACTAACATGGTTGCTCTGGCTTGAAAACATATAAATGCCTATCAAATTCATTGCCTGAAACGGTAGCTCATCAGCTTTACTGAGTCTCGGGTCAGTTTTGTGCAGCTACCGGTCGTGGAATGTTTTAAATATGTTTTAAAATGCCTGAAAATTTCTGGAATATCTATCCATAAACATTCATAATCATAATCATTTGTAAACGACACCTGTGTGGGAGCAGAGCTGGCTTGGTCCGTCCTAGGAGCTGTATTGTCTAGCAAGTGCTGAAACATCCCCACATTCCGAGCAAAGCGGACCAAGCAACAGCAAGGAGATACCGTTCTCATGCCAGTCTGGACAGGAAAACCATGCATCTTCTAAACAAGATAAGACAGCTTTTTCAAGAACATTACATTCCAGTCAGATTGATAAGTGCAGCACATTTTTATCCTCTCCTCTCCTCATCCAATACTGAAAGTCTAACGACAGTTTGGGATTGACACGACGCCAAGACCACGGCCTGCAAGGCTCTCGCACAGCGCGTCACCTGCAGCTGTGCTGTAGAAACATCACAACTTGCACACGCTGCATGACTCTCATCACAGTGGGAACACACACCATGCCGTGAGGATCCTTGAGGCATCTGAGTCATCTGAGCCTATAAACCCTTTTTGTTCCCAAATGACTTCAAATTCGCTGTGCGGAAGTCAGTAATCCAATTATAGGACCGGATAACCCCACATGTCAACTTCTTCCAGTACACACCAACAGAAGTGTAAAGAGCAGATGACAACAATAGAAGAGAGGAAGGGGAAGNAAACGCTGTGTAGGATAGAGGTGTGTGTCTGTGCGGATATGTGTATGTACGTGTGTGTGTGTGCGTGTATGTATGTGTGGGTTGGTGTTGTGCGTGTGTGGTGTTCGCTGTGTGTCTTGAGTGTGTGGTGTGTGTTGTGAGTGTCATGTNCATGTTCCTAGTGTGTGTTGTGTGTCTCGAGTGTATTATGTGTGTATGTTGTGTGTGTGTGTGGGTGTGTTGCCTGCCACACAAAACGAAGCTCCGTGTCACCAAGTGCCACGCCTGCCCCAACAATTTGTGTGTTGTCAAGTTGTGT
>BGPT01001187.1:0-25607 GCA_003297045.1 Symbiodinium sp. clade C Y103 | reverse complement strand
GTGTTGTCAAGTTGTGTGTGAGTAAGTTGTGGGTGAGTAAGTTGTGGGTGAGTAAGTTGTGGAGGAGGAGCGGGCGGACGGCGGGCGGACGGCGGACGGGCGACGGGTACACAACAAAAAACAACAACCCCACACAAAGATGTGGGGAAATAAAAAGCTTTCATTGTCGATTCGTTGATCGAGTATTATCGAGTCTTCCATCAGTCCATCCATTTCATTGTCTCTTGACCAATCCAAACTGACTTGCAATCAAGTCGATACGTTGATTGATTTCTTAGCTATCAATCTTTATGTGTTGATTGCAAACTCCAAGTTTCTCATAGTTGTTCAACACTTCTTCCCATAGTTTTTCAACACAACAGCTATGCCAATGATCTAGCAATCTATTGCCCTTTGTTTTGCATTCATCTATCACTCGATGCTAAACGCATGCCTCTTGTCTGATCTCTTGCAGCTGCTGCTGTAGATCTTCACCTGCGCAACCGCCGGAATATTATCCCAAAGAAAATATTGAGCCACCCATGGCCCATCAGGTGGCAGGTACTTACGTACATCGGTGGATGTCATGGTAAGATCATACTTGTGACTTGAAATTGAGATCTAATGTCAAAGACGACTCCCTCACTTCAGAATTTCAATATAGTAAAATATAATACTATACGATTGACAACATCATCCCGAAATATTATTGATATGATTTCATCGTATTTGACAATAATTGAATCAAACATCATCACATATCCCATCATTTCGTATCGCAATGTACCACTTAGCGCATCAAAGCGTTTGGCTCTCATCACACAGCACCAAGGTGCACCAAGCAGATCAGCTGAGTAACCCCACGGAGCTCCGTCGCATCTCGCCAGGATGGTGCACCAGCTGTGCGGCCCGGCTCTGCCTTCCCACATCGCCCATGGCAACGTACGGCAAAGTGCAATGGAAGAAATAACAAGAAAAAATTACAAGAAAAGTCATGAAAAGTCTACAAGACACAAGAATTGACGCAAAGTGACCCTGATCATCTTGAGTTTTCAAAAACAGGACTCAGTAAACATTTGCATGGTTATTCCTCGCTTGAATATGCTTGAATGGCGTGTGCAACATGTGCAATTTGAAGAGCCAGCTCAACGACTGCTCTAGTCAAACCAAACATCTGAACAAGTGTCACAAGATGTAACAAGCGAGCCTGACCTTGTTATACACTACCTTGATATACCTGGAAGATCTGGACCCCAAGCCCTTTGTCCATGCCACGCAGATGCTGCCTGGCCAATGTTGATTCGCCTTGGCAACAGTTGTCTTCTCCACCCAAGTAGTTCTACCCAAGATGTATGGAATCTTCGCAACAGTACCGCAAATCCTGCATCTCTCTACAATTGGCCCCAATTGGCCAATGATGCCAGTCCTTGTGCACTCAATATCATGGAGCTGCTTTGGTCTTTAACTCGCTTTCTGGCCGCATTGCATCATTTGGTGCACACCAACTTCAACTGTACACTCAGCATGCCCAATGAAATCCAGACCAAGCTCCTGGCTCGAAGGCCTGACGCGTGAACTGCCAAGCAATGGCGCAATGACGTGCAAAATCATGTGCACCATTTCAACACAATATATATATATATATATAAATACGCACAAGACGCAGGGTTCGCCGTCGGCAAACCATGATTGAGAGTCGAAATGAAGTTCACAATCAAGTTGTTACATTGATGACTTTGATTTGCCACAATTTGCAAAGCAAGACCCAGGTTCCAAATCCTGCACATGTTTTCCTCACTCGTCGTGCAACCCGGACTGCATTTCAGGTTTGAAGCAGTCGCGCGGTGCCAGTTTTGGGACACCTGCAGAGATGTCCCGGCGAAATTCTGCCATGGCCTCGACCACAGTCACCAAGCCAGGTTTCCTGTGCAAGGCAGCTGCAGCCAACACTTCGATGGATATATAATCATGTACCGCACAACACGAGGACCCAACACACAACCCGCAACGTAACAACATCTTCAACGCAACAACATCTTCAACGTAGCAACACCTTCAACGTAACAACATCTTGAACGTAGCAACATCTTCAACGTAACAACATCTTCAACGTAACAACATCTTCAACGTAACAACATCTTGAATGTAACAACATCTTGAACTTAGCAACGACGTTTAAAAAATCTTGAAAGTAATGACATTTGTGACATCAAAACATTTTCAACGTAGCAACATCTTCAACGTGACAACATCTTCAATCCTCATCCGTGATCTGAACATGTTTTGACGAAAGCAACAGACAGGACGCTATTACGCCCCCCCCCACCCCACCCCCCCCCTCCCCCCACCCCAAAAAAAGGATGCAAAACCACCAAAAAACGAAACCCACTCAATTTCGAGAAAATTGGTAAAAATGACATCAAACGAAAGAGACACGAAGCAACAATGTCCATTTTGACCCACAAAACACAGGGAAAATGAACTTAGCGAAGAGTGAAGGACGCACAAAAAAGAGACGGAAGTACCTTGTTTACCGACGGCGAACCCCCCGTGTTGTGGGTATATATATATATGTATATTATATGCAGATAAGCATATGTAATACCCTGTGGTTATTTAACATAGCCGTGGAAAATGGCCCATATTAAAAATATTTAGAAATGGTGGTTTTCCATGGCTACGTTAAATAACCAGATGGCATAATGTATTCTATTATATTATATTATATTATTTATAGTGTATTGCATTATATTATATATATTATGATATTATATTACATATATATATATGTATATTATGATATTATATTGTATTGTATTATATTATATATGGGTTCACCATTATTCGGTCCTTTAATTCAAGGGAATATCTTGTTTCAAGGCAATTCTATATTTGATTTTGAGGAAATACTATTCCTCTGTGAAAAAAATGTCATACAGAAGAACCTAGGGGGATGGCTAAACGTCATTAAAGGGTATATTGCATATGTCCACACATTTTGTTTTGCAAGAGTGCTGCTGGGTTCCTGGAAAGATGTGATATATGTTTTGAAGAGCTTCAGCCTTTTTCAAGAAATTACAAAAACCTGAAAGTGAACCTGTCAAAACAGCTGGTTTGGTAGAAATATGATATCATACAGCTATTTTTACATTGACAGATTGTATTGGGCCAATTGCTATTAGAGAGAAATGGACTTCAATTTTGACCGGTTGCGCCATGCTCAGCCGATAGGGTTGTGTTTGCTTCTATGTTGCATGTCTTTACCTAATTGGAAGGAATGCCACATTTTTTCCAAGATATATGGAAGAAATGACACACTCTTTCTAATGGAATGCTGTGCACATCTCAGGGTTATGTTTCAAAATCATGATAGACTTTCTCAGAGGAATGTGGCCCCTTTAGTAGGACAATCTTGCATGCAGGTATGCCACAACTTCCAGAATGCCACAGGGCACCCTGCTTTTAAAGGGTCTATTATTTCAGTAAGTATTGCGCTCCTTGCAATGAAAGGTTTTTTCATGTTGAAGGGGATATTCCACAACACATAACACACATTCATACAGAGACACTATACTCTTTCAAAAGGAGTACTGCATACATAATAAGGTTCTGTTTTGGATCAAAGTTGTCTGACTGCAACATGCCCCTCCAGGGGGCCCCGTGAGCGTTGCGCGCTCATATATATATATAATTATATATATATATATAATTATATATATATATATATATTATATATATATATATATTGTATCATATATAGTAATATAAATGACATGACCATAGCCGGAGCCAAACTTTGGCGGCGAGTTCTACTTGATTGCACCTCCCGCCCCTGTTCGGCCAGAAATCCTTCCTGGACAGGGCGATGTGGGGTCCGAACTGGGGTTCTCTGAAAATGAGGTACCGCAGAATCTCATGGTTGATCATTTTGCCCGCTTACCTTTTTGGGGTACACTAGTATCCTTTATTTTTGGACAAAGCCACCAAAGAAGGTTCCTGGACATGATTAATGTCACAACATGCGTTGACCAAGGATATCCCTGGACCGTGCCATGAAGAACATAAATACGCAAGACAATATAAAAACAGCCAAACGTTCAAAACAGTTGCAACTTGCAACAAGTGTGCAAATGATTTAGAATGCAGTCCGTTTGATAATGATGAAAATCAGATCTGCTCGCGAAGCATGCCTTTATGCTTCACTGAAGATCAACGAAGTCCCTCAGCATCCTCAAAATCCTCAACTGGCTACAGTACAGATCTGTGTTCTCGGCTTCGTGTTCTCCACTGTTCTCCCAACAGAAAAGTGCCAACCACGTCCCAGTCTCACCACTCTGCGCCTTCCGGCTGGGTGGCACCTTGCAAGGACGACCCAAGTGCTTCTGGCGCCACATGCAGACACAAATATGGTGAACATCCTTGAAATATCGTGATGATTTTTTGAAAAAAAGTCGTGAAGGTCATAGAAAATCTCTCCCAGAGCAACTTCCGCTCTACTTCCGGCATACACTTATGCATGTCTACAAATGCAACCACCACTGCCACTATCTGCCACTTTGCAATAATTTTTTTTTGCAAACGGCACAGGACGCTTGGACTCGTCCCTTGACACCAATTGACACAGCCCATCACACGCCTGCAGCTTTCGCAGCTCATCTTCCAGCGCATGATTCGCCCTCCACATTGTGCATATCACTGCATTGCTCACTGCATATCAACATGCACATTTGTGGCACAGGACAGGGTCTCTGCAAGTTCAAATCAAAAACATCAGCGAGAGATGAAACAGAGAAAACCTGAGAAAACAGAGAGCAGAGATGGGAAAGATGATCGGCGTCAAGGCGGCAAATCCAGCCGCACTTTGAATTGAGTGCCTTGTCAAACCTAACGCTCAGATACACTTGGTGAGTCCGGGATCACCAGGTTTCCTGCCTGCGGAGCCTTTGGACTTCCTCCTGTGGCACGACAAGCTCAAATTGTCAAAGCAGGACTCCAAATGCATTGCTGCATGGATTTTGTGGAACACAAACATGATCGACAAAAGTGAATCATGATCAAACAAGACTGAATGTACTTAAACAATTCAAAACAAAACACAAAACCCATGTGCTCCAAACCCTGAAATCCATAAAAGCATGACTTGTGGCTAAGTTGCTCTTAGGTCGCAATGAATTGGCAACTGTTGCTCTAGAGTTGTGGACTGTTGGGAGGAACCCGGAACGCCAATCAAACAAGCGCAGTGTTGGCAGCTACATTCGCGGTGTTTTGTCTCACGGATTCTGGCTCTCTTGAGCAGAGTCGTGGCCGTGGCTATGGATTGTAGGCAAACACCTCACAAGGTTCAGAAACCAAGGAATCTCAACAAATCCAAATCAGTTGCTTGGACTCTCGATGACTCTCGACTGAGCAGCACCCAAAAACTAAAGGGTTAAAGTTGGAATGCCAAAGGGCTCAACTTCTCCAGCTTCTGGGTCTTCTGGTGAATCCACCTTCGCAGAAGATACAAACCACATTGGAAACAAACGAAAACATTACGTTGTTGTGCAACTCCTTGTGCAACATGTAAACCCAACATGTTGCGCAACACGTTGCCAACATATTACGAAACACAAATAGCAAACGATACAGGAGGATATCAGTATGAATTATGACATCTATCCGACTATCCATACAAAACATGGATTGGTCAAGGTGTAAATCTTGCCGTGTTACGACTGGACACGGGCCTCAGCCACAGAAAAGGGGGAATGACAAGAACCTGCTTCGTGGTTGAGGCAAGCGAAACATAAAGGACCAGAGTTTTCTCTTGAAACTCGCACATGTACAGAACTCAATGTCTAAAGTCTACTGCAAAGTGAAAGTACATGGGAGTACTGTGTGGGAGTAGACTGTAGGTCTTGGGTTTCGCAGCTCCCCACCCCGGCCTTTCTGAGCTCCTTTCGGCAAACTGGACAGGAATCTGTGACCTCAGAATGAAACCATGCTATGCTAAGCTGATCTCGGCTGATGCAAGCCACAGCAAGAGGACGTAAGAAGCTGTGCAGGCTCCAGAAATGGGACCGAGAATTTGAGGATACCCAAACAATCTCAAAAACAATATGATCAAATCAAAACTATTGTTGCAACAAAGATCCGGTGAAAAGCAGCTTTGTACACAGTGGCACGTCGTTGAGGCAATATTGCACAATTGTGCAAAGCAAAGCCCAACAGATACTCGTACCACTACTTCATTGAAATGCAGTGTCTCACCCCTGACAACCACTAAGAAATACTAAGAACCCAATTGAAACTGCCCATACCCGTGTAGCAGGGACAAAGTTATTGCTGGCCCATCAAAGGATTGCAGTTATCCTGTCATGAGTAATTTCTTTCCCTGTGGTTGGTTTCCGTTTGTCAAGCATCGCACTGACAGCCACCTCGACAAACAGTCCTGCTCTCAGGTTTGTCAAGAATGCCCAGAACGATTCTCACAAACACGACTGCTAATCATCGCTTGGCTGGGCGTTCGTGTGCTGTCTGGGTTCTCTTGAAAACTACTTTGCCACCCATCTCTGCATGCCTTTGGAACCAAATGGTTTCTTTAGAGTCGGGCGTCCAAAACAGCACCTTGAACTACAGTTAATTGATGTACTATACATCAGCATCATGTCATCCAAAAGTATTGGAGAACGTCCAAATCATAATGAAGGCTCTTCTTTTGCTGTATGGGACATACTCCGCAACGTCAGATTTGCTGTATTGCGAGTGAAATTATGTGCCATGACCGCGGCAACTCTGAACTCAAGACAGCTATATTGCATACGTTGGATACCTGACTCTCAGATACCTTCCGATTTCCCACCCATACCGGGCACTCCGTATCCGTCCTGGTGAAAAACATGTTTGCATGGTGTCCTTTTGATGGTCTTCTCATGCCCAAAACGTTCGCAGCACACACAGCACTCGATAGGCAAAACCCCTGCCAGAGCGACGTCAAGCTCGATTTAAAGCTTTGTTCAGCACTGGATTTCTTAATGCACTACACACTTTAACGTGGTTTGAATTGTAATCGGCACCAAACAACTTTTTGAAAACAATGCGGTCCCTCAACAAACTTCGGCCTATTCATATATAAAGGCTAAAGGTGATAAAGGGAAAGGTTGAACCCAAACATGCAGGGTAGACTGAGTGGATGGGGAACGTTTTTTTCGACTGGCGTTCATCATGCTTTGGCCCAATATGTGGGTGCTGTCCACTCAACATCTACAGTCATGAAATGTGCTGACCCGAAAAGCTTGGTGGAGTGTAAGGATTGGCTCGCAGCTTGATTTGCCACGCCCGCATTGATGGATGACAGGCTTGGTGGAAACGATCTGCTGCGAGCACTAGAATGTGCTGCAGGACCCAAGAATACTGCTTATAAGAAATATCACCTCCTAACCCCCTCATCAGCGAACTCAGCAATGGTAAACAGATTCTCTTCCAAACATTTCCAAACCACTTGCCTTCAGAAGCATCCGCATCCCTCAGGCCATATGCAATGCCAGGCAATCCCATCAGGCATATAAATACTGCAGCAACAATCTCACCTCTGCGATGTGCAAAGACAAGCAGGTGACAAGCAACAAACATCTGTTTGACAGTTCTAGCATTTTGATAATTTTTGTAGCTTCCAGTCCCACAATCCAACTAAGTCTGGGGCTCACAGAAAAGCTCGACGTCAAAGATCACACTGTCCATAGACTCCACCAGTGCCGAATCCTCCAGCGATGTTAGCTGCTAGAGGAAGGCAATGGAAGGCACTTAAAGAGAAAAACAACAAAAAAATACAGTTTAGATCAGTATATCAACATAATATAATATTGTATAATACTATATATATCAGTCTAAACCATTCTAAACCAATCATGAAGCATCATCAGAATGTATCAAGCGCTGTAGCATGTCCTTGTCTGTTTTTATACCAGCATACCCATATGCGGCAACATCAATGTGGCTGAACGGAGGCACTACGGCTAGGCTTCACACAACATTACGCACAGTGTGTAATTCATTGACCCTGTCCAACAGAGCCCTTCAGGAAAGAGCGCCCATGCAACTGACATACTCGCCGACCGAGCTATTACTCTCTCTGTGCAACTTGGTATACTACAGTAAGTATGTATATATATATATATGCACATACGTGAATTATTATTTATAGATGTGCAACACATCAGGCAACTGCCTATTTTATTGGGTCAAAGCAGTTGCTTGGCGAAACTCTCTGTGGAACCTAGCACTGGCAATGCACAACCACACTTCCATGGTCTGCTTCAGGCGGCTGGGCTCCCCGACTGCACAGCGAGGTAGATTGACTCCTGCGCTCAGTGAGGAATTTACGAATTTACAGTAATTCATTCATTGTGCCTTATGCGCGGTATTCAAAAGTTAACAGTGGTGAGGTTGACATCAACTCTTTGCAGTCTTGGTAGGAGTGTGTAACCAGGTAGCTAACGGAACGCAATTTCACTGGTCACAATGGCATTGGTTGTCATTGGGTACCACTGCTGCTAGAATTATCTAGAATTCAGAGCGTCCTGAAACAACACCTTGAACTGGCAATCCACAAAATATGATACCGGTCTGGTGCAAGATGTGCATTCTTTACAATCTTTACCCGCCAATCATTATCAGGTGCTTACCGTCAACCTAGTAACAAAATGTACAGCAACAAATCCAAACCAGACCCTGTTCAAAGCCCTCCTGTAGACGCCAGCAGGTATGGAAGCACTGGAAGGAGAAGAAAAATCAGCCAAGTGACAACCATGAAAACGATGTAGGCCTTCGTGCAGTGGGGCATGTCAATATATATATATATATATATATACATAAATATATATGTACACATATAGCCCCTGGGTGTTAGCATTATGTATATTTTTGGGCGCCACATGCTGATTTGAGAATGCTCTATCGATCTTGATACTGATTATATACATAATCAGTTTTGAATGGTTCACGGAGGCAACGGATTGCTTGGGTCCATAGCAGCACTCCCAGAGAGAAGGTATTCCATAGGAGGCGCGTCATGATGTACGGAAGAGATTGGCAACACCAGTGCAGCTTTGTTCCGTGCTGCAAGGTGCTGACTTTGACTAATTTATTTGCCCAGTGTTACCGGAGACAGATCGACCCAATCACAGCCTTTTGATCATTTCATTGGCCGGCGCAGATTTAAGGGATTTTCAACCTGCCTGGACGAAGGAATAAAGTTCGGGCAACTCCTTTGCGCATACCGAATAGCCTCAGCAGCTTTGATTTAGCTAGAGGCAAAATTAACATAAGCTTGTACTAGTATCTATCAATCAACGCAGCACTGCATACTTTTAGTTCATGACCTGCTTCCTCTTGTTTCTTGTTTGATTCTGGGAATCATGAGCCACAGCCTGTTTTTCTGTCGATTAGTGGGAGGCGATGAGTATGCTGATCTTGAAATCCCATCAAATTCCTTGCCGGCTCAAAATCAACTCCCATGGTCTGGAAAAGACATTTTTTGAGCTGATCAAGGCAAACATTCGGACCGTGCATCAGAAAAAACAATTCGGTTTGTGCAAAGTAGAATAGCTTGGTTGCAATCGGTTCAAGATCACTCAAGCAAATGGTCTTGTCTCAACTATATAGCCGTTTTGGGCACAACAAATACACTAGTGGTGTGTGGAGGAACAAGAACAACTATGTGGACTGTAGACACCACATCTGAGTATCCTGCTCTGAGTAAAGCAGCTTGCACCCGCAAGGATCAATCCTTAGATAAGCCACTGGCTGCTACTCTTTTGGATACCAGGGGCAAAACAAATCCCCACCAAACGGGTGACTATGTAAAAGCTCGATCCGTGCAAGCTGACAGCTAGAAGATCTTTTGCGTCTGGACAATGTCCACTTAGGATCATTGCCGATTGCTGTAGAATCCGCACAAACACTCAATATCCACCCATGTCCAGCATAGTCCATTATTGATTGCATGTACCTATATTTTGACTTCATTCCCAAACATGTTCTGTGTTCCACATGGCTGCGCAACTGCCTCCTCTGTTTGTGTTTGTGTTCAGAAGTAAGCTTAGCACAAACAAAATCAACACACAAGCGGAGTCAAAATACAAAGATTACCAGGCAGTGGGCCCACTGTTCGTTTCAGGTGAACTTTGCATCGTGTGCGATGATGCTTCTTGAAGTTCATCCTCTTCACTCAATGGACCGAAATGCGGCATGTTCAGGTACGTACTGTAGACTCTGAGTTAGGCATGCTTCTTACCAGTGGAACAGGGCAAAGGTAGCAAAACTTTTGAGTGATCTTGGATCCCCCGAAACAATCATTAGGCTGGAAGCAAACATTTGTGATCATTTGTGTTATCTGTCTCCACACTTTGGCAGAGCTTTTGAAACCCTTGCTTGCTGCCAAGAGACCCAGCGACAGAATCCAGCCCACAACACGGCTGCCTAAGACTAAATCAGGCTACTGGATGCTACTGGTATGAATTGAACCATTGGAACTCTTCAGCAAGCTGGATATAGATGCGACAGTCAACGGAAGGGGTGGGTGGTGGACTCGAAATTTCAATCGGTGCGGCAGGGACACAGTGCTAACTATCAATCCTATTATATGAGGTTATATATGTACAGTATATATGTATGTATACGTGGAATTATAACTGAAGCAAAGGTCTGTCTCAGTTGGCAAAAGGCCCTTGACGGTGGACATCTTGGAAAGTCCCAGTGGCTTTGCAAAGTGAGAGGCCAAACCTTCCTACTCATCGACTCAGCCGAACTTCAGAAGGTAATTGATTTCATTCATTGAGTTTCCTTGTACGTAGAGCAGTTTGCTTCTTCATGATTGCCCAAGCGGTCGCAATTCATTCAAGCTGCAATACGGATCAAATGCTCGAGGAAAGCACACACCTTGGATGAAGGAAAAACAAATTCGTCACCAGTTGTCAACGATCCTCTTCTGAATCTTTGTTTGTTGACTGGTTGGTAAGGACAAACCAGGACAAACTCGTCAACATATGCTAGTGAATATTGACGGGTCCTTTGTCCCTCAAGAGGAAAAACTGCTTGAGACCGAAGGGATCCAAAGGGTAAAGTGCCAGCATTGCGATTCTCATCAAACACCAGTGATGAACTGCAGTAGCTAGCATTTTGAGAAACATCACAAAACAACATGTCTGGCACTTCACAAGACATCCAAGTATTCCCACAAATTCAGTGGATTTGATTTGCCATCAACTTCTATAAACGTTTTGCACGCAGAAATCATATGATATATAATATTATATAATCATATACAATGTGTCAAACCGATTCAAATCGGTCTTTGAACATCACACTGCATCACGTGCCAAATGCGGCCCTCCCTGCTCCCTTGTCCAGTCTGTTTTTCAACATGGGATTTGTGACGTGCCGAGCGGGTACCATTTGCATCAAAGCATGTAGACATCTCTGGGCACCCGAAGTCAAAATGCTTCTATTCTTTCTACTGACTTGGAAACCCTGCTGAATGTTGCAGTTGTCACCCACTGACTTTGAGCTGCAGCGTCACAGCCTAGCCATGCCTACCTACTAACCACTCGCGCTTGCTGAGACTCTTTTGAGGTTGCTTCATTCGGAAAGAAGAGAAAACTGTTTATAAGAAAGACATTCAAACAACTAACAGGAAAACATGAAACTGCAGCATCGGTGGCAATTCTATGGCAGAGATGATGAAGGCTGTTATGTCCTTTCAGCAAGACGTGCCAGGTCATAAGGTCATACTCAGTAGGTTCAGCAGTTCATGGCCGGAAGCAACCTCTAGTTCTGTTTCTCTCAGCATCGATATGCACCAGCAATATATACAGCATTTCTGCGATGGGAACAAGCATTGAAAGAGGCATCCACTAGGTACGTTGGTGTTTCATCAAAACTCTTTGAAGCAAGCAACGAATGTCCGATCTTCTGTCCAGAACCATGAATGATCATGAATGTGCTAGCAAGGCTTTGCTGCAATTTGCTTGACGCTCGTCAGATGTGAGACTGTTGGATCCTCTGAATGCTGCATGACTTTTGAAGTGCGAACAACTGCCCTGTGCGGCACACGCATCAGGCACACCTTTTTGTCAGATAATAAACTGGTCCTAATGTCAGCCTGCTTTGGCTATCATTTTTTGGCTTTCAGAGCTGCTGGCATCACTCGTTTTGGCAATGGATTCTTCTCGACTTTGTCTCCATTTTTTTGCCCAGATTTCCCGCTGCTTCCTTTTGCTTCTCTCCAACGCTTCAGCAACTCTCCTTGGGCCAAGTGGGGAGATCGAAGAGGACTGAACCATACTGAAACTGCAAACACCCTGGTAGTCCTAGCTTGATATTGCGATTCAAATGCATTGAACGTATCAAGATGATCGAAGACTTTCAAAGGGTTGATTGCTTCTTAGTTGCGAACAAACTTGTCGATTGGCTGAACGGACATGGTTCAAGATCGATCCTGCATTCTTCATGACGAAAGTTACAAAAGAGCTCTAATTACTTCAGGGATTTCAATTGAGTAGTGTGGTGTGGCATTGAGTAGTAGTGAATGGAAATGCCATAGGCTGGCAAAACAATTCTTTGCACATGAATGAATGTTGGCTGATGCCCAAGTTGGAAGGGCATCGTTCTCGTTTTCTTCAATATCTTCAACGTGTGGCTTACGCGCTGAGCAATTGCGCGAGGATGTGACCTTGATCAAATATAACATCCTTGATCATCTTTATTCCTGGGTTTGCAAACATCTTTCGGATACACTCAACTCACACAGCCCAGGAGGATTTTTTGGCAGTGAACTGTTGTGGCTCGACTGTAGTTTTCCAATGTTTTCCATAGATGCAACATGATGCAACTACCCACAGACCCAAAGCTCACTTGTTGTTTGCAGTCCCCCACGTATTTCCACTGGAAGTGGTACTGGGACCGGGTCCTCCCATATCTATGTTTGGAGGCATGATGACTTTCAACATTGCAACTATCACACGCATGTGGTACAATTCGCTTTCATGGTCAGTTGCATGTGGTGAATTTCACACATTATATGATGCTTGTACCATAATTTGGATATGTCGATCCTGTTTCCAATATTGGCTTTACGCAAACAAAACGGGCCTGGCCTGTCAAAGAGGGTGTTATATATAATATATATATATATATATGAGTGGCGGACAAAATTACTTACTGCCCGCAATGGACATGAAGTGGGTGGTCCCCTATCGGTTGTGAAGGTTTTCGCACCAATTTGAACATCCCAAGTCCACTCCCTACTACTTTAGTCTTCCGCTAATTTTGTCGGTTCCTCATATATGTATATATATATAATTATATATACAATTACAGATGTTTGACCATCAACAAGTCAAGCAGTGAACTCATTTTTCGCATGGTAGTGTGACAGGGTGAATGGAACTAGTCAAAAATATGTCAAAAACATTAACAACAGCATTAACAAAAGCATTCAAAAGTGCCAATGAACATCATTGTAACATCCCGCAGTACAAATGAGCCAAGGGACGCACACATGGGCGAATGTAGTTCCAATTTCTGGGAGGCCTTCCTTTTGGGCTCCTGGTGCAGAAACTTTGCATTGACAATACGAATTCGACGAATTCGACGAAACCCCTTTGTGCTATGACAAACTGCAATGAAAACAGATGCATGTCTTTGCAGTTTAATGATGTTGAATGATGTTTAATGGTGGCATATGGTAGCATTGCATCAACCTTACAAAGTGGAATTGACCTTCGGTTTCAACTACAATGGTTCAATTTAGTTGGGTTCCCCCAGTCAGCTGAAAGATGAAAACACACTGTAAAACGTCTGGTTGCAGTTGCAGGTCCGCCATCTTCCCCAGTGACAGTTTGGAAGCTTGTTACAAACATAAAGCGACACTACACCATTCCACGGTCCACAGCGCGACATAATTTGCAACACAATGCACCCCACTAGATACAAAGTGATACAAAAAGAAACAGCAGTAGTGATCACAAGTGATCATCATACCGACATATACTGACTATTCCATACATGTTTTGAAAAGCACAAGTCTTGCACTCCGCGTTGAGGCAGAATGCTATTGACTTGTGACAAATGACTTTGCAGAAGTGGTGAGTATGAATAGTATGAGATGGACCCTTGCGATTCATATCGATTCATTTTCAAGTCCTGTTCTATCGCTCTTTCATCACTCTTTCACTTGTTCTCAAACACCGAAATTCAAAATACAGGTGTTCGTCCAACATAGACACGCTCGTCAATCCATGTCACTCACTTTTCAATAAACCATGCTGCCACATGTCATCAACTTGTTTTCCAATAGTTTCCAATGCCAAAGCTTTATCCGAAAGCTTTCCCTGGCTTTGCCCCCGCTCTTGATTTCAATGTATTTCAATGCACTCTCCTCAAGTGTCGCGGTACGCAAGTGTAGCTTTCACAAATTGTCGGAGACAACAACAATCTGAAGAGCTCCAGGATAGCATCTTCTGAAAAAAGCGCTTCGGGGTGACTAAGCATCACCTAAGCGGATATGGGCAACAAATGGCAACGACCTGTTTCCAAACCGCTTCAATGGATCTTTCACTGCACAGTGCTGGCGCTCTTTTTTTCTTGCATATCTTCAATTTGTCAAATCAGCCAAAGGTCAAACTTCCGCATTCTTGAAAGATCTTGAAAGCAACTCTGCAGTAATTAAATTGACAACTGCCATCTGCCCCATTTTGAGAAAACGCTCGTCAGAGGATGCGGCTTACTTTGGTGACATGAATGGTTTGCATACCTTCAACATATTCAACAACATATTCAACAACACGGTATGTGACATATGTGCTTGCCCGATTGCAAAGTTTCTTCAGAAGCCAACTTGCCAGGAGCAGGATGGAGCAGGCTGCTGCTTATAAATCTTATCTTCTTACCCGCAAAGCCTTCTGGTCCTTCAGCCTTTCAGCTGAGAGTCAGATGCTCGATCCATGCCCAGGTTCATCCAGCTCTTGGTGAAGGCCTCGATTTTTCGCATGCTGCCTCGGTGCAAAAAAGTGCAAAACATATTCTGGAATTATGGTTTATTATTGTGATGGCGGCGCAGCAATCAGTATATGGATACTTGTTTCCAGTCGTTAGTTCTTCCAGAGAAAATACAAATGTGAGTACATGTAGTGAAGGTGTTGCGAAAGGAGAGACAACACCGTTGGGTCAGTTACATACAGCATCGTATATATAGCTATATCAGCTTGGTTTGAAATTCACTGTGCCAATCCATACCCCATTCACCCGACATCACATAAAATGCAAGCGCTCCGACTGTGTTGCAAATGCTGATTCTATCAAATGCTAATTCAGCCCGTCGCTGTCATGTGCAAGCTGATCTAGTTCTGCTAGTTTTTGGTGTCAGCGCCCGTAAGAGGCCGGGCTCTTTTGTCCTTTTTTTCTCTCTTTCGTTTTTTTTCTTCCCTGTCTCTTGATGTCTAACTTCGGTAGGGATTGGTGGGGGGACTGGGAGCAATAACGCCCTGCCAATTGCACACCTACTTGATGCTACGTCACAAGAACTTGTTTAGGCTTGATTCTACGTCATAATACCTTCTCTTGTAGGTCTACTATGGCCCATGCCTTAAGGGGGGGGGGAGGGGTACCCCCTCAAAAATATTTAAAAAAATATTTTCGGGTCTCTAGCTATTTTTAGAAAAATATTTCCAAGGGGCTAAGGACCTTGAAATAATTACAGGACCCCCCCCCTCAGCCATTATGATGAAAATATTTTCGGGTATGCTGAGCCACTGCTGAGAGCCTCCCAAATTAATTACCCAAAATTACCAAAAATATTTTGGGGGTGCTTAGCTCCTCATCGGAAAAGGCTCGATGCCACCAAAACATTTTTTTGAGGGGGTAGGGATGGGTAGGGTATGCTTTACCACTGCATTTGAGGGGGTAGGATATGGATCAGGGCACCGGGCCTTGAAACATTACATCGTCGAAGCATGATGAGGAAGGTTGCTTCTACATAATTTCCAAAGCAAATCCAGCGTCAGAAAATCTACACCTGCCCTTCAACCTCGCAAAAAGAAATGGACAGCATCCATGTATAGAAAATGCGCAGATTTGAATGNTCCAAAGCAAATCCAGCGTCAGAAAATCTACACCTGCCCTTCAACCTCGCAAAAAGAAATGGACAGCATCCATGTATAGAAAATGCGCAGATTTGAATGGTTGAAAAATATTTCTAAGGTACCTGAGCAGGCTTACCACCTCGAAAATATTTAACAAATTAGCCCCCGTGATTGCACGCGAGGATGCTTCACGGAACATTTCATGGGTAAAACTGGCTGGAAAATGGTTCGCCGTCAGCCATCATGCATAGGAATCTGGGGGAAACCTCTATGACATGACTTGTCCATCATCCATATATACTGCTTGTTCACTGACGACGCTTGCGCAAAGAACCATTCCCATTTGTGTTTAACATGAAAGGTTGGGTGGGCAGGAAGAAGAAAAGGCATCTTAGAGAGACCCAACCGGGAAGATTAGTTTGCTATTCCTGGAAGACAGCTCTATACAATGCCTTTTACAACTGGCACGGTTGGAGAGGGATTAAGTCAGGAAAATTATTTCGTAGAGACTTTCGGATCGATTCCATCGGTGCCCGCGGGGTAAGGGTTCGGGAAAACAGTAANGCACGGTTGGAGAGGGATTAAGTCAGGAAAATTATTTCGTAGAGACTTTCGGATCGATTCCATCGGTGCCCGCGGGGTAAGGGTTCGGGAAAACAGTAAAGAGCTGAAAAATATTTCTGAGGTACCCAAGCCGGCTTGCCACCTCGAAAATATCTGCCAGGCATTCTATATAGGGGAACAATCAATGGGTTGTGCCACATCGATCAAGCAGCAATGCATTGGAATAGGTAGCCGCAGGCAAATAGAAGAATATGGGTATCCCATTAGATATTGTGCCAAAAAAGCGGTAATTGAAATCACTGGGAGCAGCTTATCCGGTGTACTGAGCAAATATAGGTAGCGGATATCACTTGTTCCATGTTATGCCATGCACAAANGGTAATTGAAATCACTGGGAGCAGCTTATCCGGTGTACTGAGCAAATATAGGTAGCGGATATCACTTGTTCCATGTTATGCCATGCACAAAATAGGGCCGTCCCCTATCGATTAAGAAGATTTCAGCAATCCCGGAGGTATCACACATGGGGTATCGGCATAGGGTCGTCCCCTACGATTAAGAAGTTTTTGAAAAGGTCAGGCAAAGCAAGACTAAATTGGTATTGTAAGAAATCTGTCGGTTACTCTTATGGTGATTAATTTTAGTTGTGGGAGTCAACCTGAAGACCCTGAAAATAACTACTCCACAGACTCACAGTCGTAGAAAAATATTTCCATCATACTGAGCCCCCTGAAAATATTAACTGAACCCGAATTGTTCGAAATTATTTTTAGGGTGCCTAGGTGTTGCCACATCCATAGCCCAGGATACCTAAAATATTAAAGATAACATAAGTTAACTTGAAAATATTTTCAGTTTGTGCCAGCCATGGATTTTTACAAAATATATTTTTCAAAAATTATTTTTGATGCTGCGTGCCCCTCAAAATAATTATCTAAGGTATGGGCTATGTTGATATACACCCATCAAAATGTATAGATATAGCTACCACAAACCCAATCCTTCGCCTACTTACATCAGCCAACTTTCCTGTCTAGGGGGACCCCACCTTGTGGTTTGGTGATCACTGGAACAAGTTTGCCATAAACATCATGCTGAATCAAAAATGTTAATAACTGAACACCAAAATAAAGATTCAAACAGTTTCAAACAATATGATTCACTAACTGGAGCAAAAAACACCAATTGCGGCAGTAGACATGATCTAGGGGGGGCATAACTTCGGAAACTTGGTAGCAAATCAAGGCTGGATTCAACCAAATGTTTCTCAATGGGGATATGGTGGGGGGAAAAAATACCATATATGATAAACACTCTTCTAGTGGTTTGACATGCGCCTACTGTAGTCCCCTAAAAATAACAGTGATGTCTGTCATTTCAGGAGATATACATATGAGCCTCCCTTGCTTTTTACAATGTCCATCTTGCAGTTCATTTCCTGTGTCTTTTCATTGCTGCTTCATGTCGAATTTGTTCGGATGATTGCGTTGAATGGGACCTTGTCATGTTCTTCTTAGAATTAAAAGAAATTGAACTGAACAATGCTACGTATGTCACTACCCATGAGGAATCTGCCGCTACACATGATGCACAGCTAGGAATCCAAATCCATGTCGCGATTGTTGCACCGGTTTGAAAAAACGTTGATGTCAGTGCGACGGCGGACAACTACGCAAAAAAATGGGAATTCAGGAGAATTGGACATCTTCTGATATCAGTCCCAAGTATCTCATTTAAAATTCCTTGAATACCATTGAATCCCATGAAAACAAAATATCATTGTTGGTTATATACCTATTACTAGCCATTATCAAATCAATTATCGCTATTGACCATCATTATCAGGACCCCATATTGAATCCCCTGGTTGGTGTAGATCTCTGCTGTCACCTCCACAGCGAAACGGCGAAACGGGTCACCCCAACGGGTGACAACTTGTGACAGATTCCAGGGAGCTCTCCCATTCTTGTCCTAGGGCGAATCGACCCTAAGGCCCTTAAGTTATTAAGGCCGAGGATTTAACGGGACATATCAGCAGTATATACAAATTTGATAGATAGATGTATATATATATATATGTGTAAATGTGTGTAGAAATAGGTAGAGGAGGGGGTATATAGTTTCTGTATGAACATACACGCATATATACTTGAACGGGATGTGTATATATATATATGCATATATATATATATAAACACCGTAGGATTTATCTATATCTGTATATATACATATTTGGGATAACATTACATAACTAACCGCCATAACCGCCATAATTCAACAAATGGCTCTGGAAATCGGACAGTCTAGCTGCCAATTTGAAGAGGAAACAGGAGTTGTTTTAACTGGTTGATATTTCCAGACTGGCAATCCGAAAATCATCCTTGTGGATTGACTGGTGGTGTGTACTGCAACTAAACTGTCAATGACCACTCTGGTAGCGAACAATCACTGGTTCCCCAAAAAATATCAGCCGGTCTGAAAATAGGGTCCGTGAAAAAATCAGTGTTGATCATTCTACCATTTCAAACTGCCATTTTTGGGTATCAAACTTACGGAAAAACCTCTTCGCAGCCTTGACATTCGACACGAAGGATGTGGCGTCATGACGCGTAACCCGCACCTTGCAACTGACAAGACCCGGCCTGTAACCTGGCATGGTGTGGCTTTGTCTGAAAAAGATGGGAACAACATTGAAAACAAACATTCATTTCATCTCATTTAGTTTCATAGTCTGGCTCCCCATAAATCCCCACTAAAATGAAAATTGGGATTGCTCTTCATTTTCCCAATATAACAATGAGCATACATGGCCATACAGAAAATTTGAAAACCTATGCGAAGATACACACATATTGTGAATTCGCCACCTGGCCACACCATCCTCCAAACGTCTCAGCTTTTTGTTCTCGGCCTTCCACATCACTCAGCGCAGGATTCAGCGTCAGAGTGTGTTGCAGGCTGCACTCCAATTAAACCACTCAGATCTTATCAGATTTTCATAGCCACATGATCCCTGATGCATCCCTCATTGGTACATCATTACATTTCAGAAATCCTGAAAACACCGAAGACCTTGAAGAACTGTGGGTAAAGATTCAAACCTCACTATCCTTCTCGCTGGTGTCCATTGCCGTAAGACACATATTCTGTGTTGTAGTGTGGTAAACCCAATAAATAAACCTACCATTTGGGGATGTTGCATAGAACCCATTTCAAGGCAAGAATGGGGATGGATTATTTTTGGGTTTACCACATTATAAATATAATGTTTCTTTAATTTCAAGGTTTGGGGTTGGGAATCCAAACCCTTTGTACTCGGATGAAGACTAAGATGGCTTCGCTGGAGGTTCGTCCCCGATTCCACAAGAACGTTGCGTCCCTTTAATCAGAAAGTGGTGGAAAGGCGTGCACGTACATATATGTGAGCAATATGAATAATAGTACATGTAAAGATGACGATTATATTGTATTTAGACACATGCGTATACATCGTATACCGTATACGCAAAATGAGGTACACAATGAAGCTTAGGTTAATAATATATGTACCAGTGTATGTATGAATAGATACACAATACAGCTTCTGCATTTGTATATGCATAATTTTCATATATACATGTACTTAAATTACAGCAAAGACAAATATCACGTGGAAATAAATGGAATATGAATATCCTCTGGTAAACTAACATAACATAACAATGGAAAATCACCATTTTTAATGAGAAAATCACCTATATAAATGGCCAGTTCAATAGCTATGCTAGTTCACCAGAGGGTAATTGTTCTCGTCCTGTGAGGGACCACTCTGACTCCAACATACTCCAACACCCTGCCGGCAGATTCTCCACCCCATCCCGAACTTCCGACGTCAGCAGTTGGAACGGTTCTTTTGGCTCGGGGCAACTGGGGCGTTTTGAGGGAGGACAAGGTGAAAAGGTGGAGAGCTTCCCATTTCAAATTTCAGGAGTTTCTTAAAATGGGAGATCCCCAAGTCACCATGGGTTTTGATACTGAAATGGTCTAATGATGTGTACTTGGATGATTTGGGGGTATTTCCACTTTAGGAAACCTCTATTTTGGTTGAGACATAACAATTTTTTGTTTAGCAATTTTGATCCTTAGATCTCCATCGCCAAAACGTCCCATGTCGCTGCCCGAGCCATCACCGTGCGGTCCGCACGATGCTCCGCGCGACAGTGGGCCCAGGCGGTCCGCACGACGCCCAGGCACCAAAAAAAATGCAAATGGAATGTGTCCCCAAAGCGAATGTCACTAAACACTGAATCTGATCTACATGGAGATCTTCCAAGTGATCTACACTAAAAAAACTGCAGAGACACATAATATAAATGTGTATCACATCACACATTAGATGTTATACATACACTAATATATGCACAAATAATGTTGTGTATACATACATGTATGATCATGTATGTATGTATATATATATACATACATTATAACATATGCGAATACACACACTTGTAGGGAGTATTTGCACATGTGGTCTAAACACACAAACATTACAATACATTATCTTACACGACACGACACTACGCTACATTAAGTGTTACATATACAGTAGCACACATAATTTGGTCAACCCAACCCCCAAAAAAAAGAACTAGTTTGTATAAACCATCCCAAATTGGAGGTTTTGTATTGGATTTACCAAATGATACCTCCTTACAATGTGGGAGCCCCAATTAAAATTAGAAGTTGGTTTATAACCTCTTCTATCTACCATAAACCATAGTTAACCTACTTACAAACCAACTGAGTTCAACTGCGTACCTCATCTACTAAGAATCTCCCAACCATTCATACAGTCGGAACATCCCCGCAGAATCCTCACCCTTTCAACCGAAAGGGATGTTGGTTTCCCAGTGCGCTGTTCTATCTTACGAATGATTTAAAGCATATACAAACACCTGCATTATTAGCATGTATTGTTGTTGTGAATGCATGTATTGCAACTTATTGGTATGTATTGATGCGTGCTGAGTGCTTTCCAGTGCGCATCGACCCGCAGGGCTGACCTCGTGATCTGGTGAAAATCTGGTACCCATCCAAAAGGATGACATTGGTTGAATTGTCCAATTTCAAGGAATGAGAATAAAACAAATACCCTCTGGTAATGAAACGTAGCTATTGAAAATGGCCATGTATAGTGGAATTTCCCATTGAAAATGGTGATTTCCCATAGCTATGTTCGTTTGCCAGAGAGTAGTACCTGAAACCACCAACCAGTTCCACAGCTTTTGTATCTTTTGTCCCATGTTATCCATTCTCTCGTTGCCCGTTGCGTGCTATAGGAACAGCAGCAGCCATAAGAAACAGCCCTGCTGTGGAAGAATGCCGGGAACCCCTCCACGAGCCCCGACAAGTTGAAAACTCTGCCGCAGACAGCACCGAAAAAAGCGAAACTCTGGGGGTCGCTATGAATATATGGTCTGAGAGTAGTCATAAATTAAGTTCATTTAAGTTCCATTGTTTAGCAAGCGCGTAGACAAGTAATAAAAAGAATAAACTGCAGGTACAGTAGCCACTCGAGTATGAAGTCCTTTGTAAGTAGATGTCCTAACATCTCACTGGAAACAGTGCCACTGTGCCACTAATGCCACTGATGATCTCACTGGAAACTGCAGCCGCTGCTAGCTACACAAAAACTGGAGATGTAACCCAATCTACGGAGGGTAACAGCTCAAAAATCAGTTTCAACATTACCATTCAAATTGGTACCCCTAGTAATGAACTGGGTTGGCGAGACCTCCAAAACCACCAACTGGATGATTGAAGGAGCTGGAAGCCACCAAACATTCTTGACAATATGATCTCAAGCTTCGCTTCCGTGGCTGTAAGCTGACGATGGAACTTTTAACTCGGGCTACACATGTTTGAAACAAACTTAGTTTGGGATCCTGAAGCTTATATTTTTTCTCCGGCACGTGCTGCAGTTTGACCAGCCGTCACAAAACCACTATGGTCAAGAAAACACCATCATCGATAATTTTTGACCTCGTTCTGATTCGTCTGAAAGCCCAACAACGATTCGGGGTCATAGAGCAGTTAGAACCACAGGAAATATTGGTCCCCTACATATTTTCAAAGAGACATGAGTGCAAATGGCAAAATAAACCTATTGTACGCATTCCAAAAGAACTCTTTGGACAATCTACAGATATGGTCGTCTACCACTTATAAGACAGTTCTAACCACATGTATGGAATGATAACCCCGTGGAAAACCATAACTGGTGAAGTGCTTGAACTGTATGTTCCAACCACAGCATCATCAAAGGAATCCTCACCAGCAAACCCTGGTTCGTATAGCTTAGCAAGTCCCTGATTCCAGTAAGCCCTCGGTAAACCGACCCCATTTGCTAGCCAGTTCTTAAGTGGTTTCCCCAGTGCGAGTCAGAAATGTGATGTAGGGATTTATCCAGCAGATAAACAAGAGAAGAACTATGCCTGGTTGCGCATTCAGCTGGTCAACAACAAAAAAATCATCTGAAAAATCTCCGTAAGTTTCAAAAAATTGTCAAACTTACCCCTGAAATTCGTTGGATGGATACTAAAAAACGGACTCAGCAATCATCCCCATATTTCTATACTTCAATCCCCATGTTTCACCACGGTGCGTTTTCTGCTGTCGCCATCAGGGCATGACCTCCAAGGCGGCCTGACGCACGTAGATCGACTCGTCTCTCAGGCCGCGAATGATGCAATTCAGGGCGCGATGATCGTCTGCCGTTGTCAGTGGAAAGGGGGTGGGTCACCATGTTTTTTTGGAAACCTACCATGGAACTGGGTGATGATGTTCAATTTGGGGGTAAGAACATGTAAAGACTATATGATGTATCTTTTTTCTATACATGCACATACATATGGAAGAGTCCCATATAGTTAATTAATTCTAGTTGTGTTTATGATGGGAAGAATAATGTAATAAAGGGTTGTAACAAGTTACACTAACGACTTGGATACAGCGGGGATCATGTGAGATGGTACTTCCGGTTGGGTCGATGGAGGAACCACACAGAATCCATCTGTCTCAAGCCCAGGTGAGTCTGTGTTCTTGGCAGGGTGTTATACCACACAATCGCCACTTTAATAGGGAACACAATGTCACAAATCATAATGAACACTGGTTTTTAAGGGAACTTAAGTTATACATATATATATATATATATTGTTTTCACACAAAGCCAATTATTAGCATCTGGACTCTTGTGCGTTGATATTACCAAGTATATCAGAATTATTCCCTCCCATTGAAAGGAACAGTAACCCCCCCAAAGTCTTGAAACCGGTTCAATGTACCAGTACAATAGAAATGGATTGCACTCGATCATCTTTCTGGGGGTTGCTACAACGTCAACCCATGTCAATCCCATATTCTTCTTCACCCCTAGGCTTTTGATTTGTTTTTTTTTTTCGCATTCCAAAGTACCCGTCATGACACCCTTACTCAGCCAGAGGTTGGGTTCATCCAAGGTGACATTACTAATTGATACCTCCATTCGTTTGGCCAAAATTCATTGAATTTCATTGAATTTATGTTATTTACAAACTATTCAACAATCTTTTTCGAGGTTGCCATGAAGCTTGCCCTCTAGTAGCCATGGCCATTTTCCACAGCTATGTTGCATACCCAAAGGATTAATAAACCATGGTTGCTTAAGTTGGTGGTATCCTCCTAATGAATTGCAAAATCGGTAGCCTCTAATATATTTGGATGTTTTAAGCAAAATCGTTGGTTTACATTCGTCCAATGGTTGACATTTCTTGGGAGTGCAGTTCCAGTTACAAGTTTTCAGTGGTTGTATACCCATAATCATAGGGGCCCCAGTATATCCCAACTGAGGTTAGTTGTCACCACGAGAAAATCAGAAAATATCTCTTCGCAGTTCCTGTCCTGCACTCCTATAATTCCCCCTCATATCCCATCATTTAAAATTGCTGGGGATCTCCCAAAATTCATCATCATCCCATGCATAAAGTGCTGCTGGTAGTTGAGGTCCCAAATATCTGGGGGTTTTCCCAGGCTTCCATCTGCTGCTGATTGTGGCGCCCAGTGGTGATGGACCATCCCATAGCTAACCATCTGGTAATCAAACATGGCAATGGATTTCCCATAGTTGTCGATGATTTTCCCATTCAAGTCTTCATTTATCGTGGGTCTCTCAGAGGGTATCCTCACTGGTGATCTTCCAGCCTGCGTTGGCCACCTTGCCCAAGGCTCGAATGGCTTCCTCTCGGATCTCCACATCCTAGGACCACGCGTGTGCACGTGGCGAACGTCGTATAGGGGCAAACAAAAAAGGTGGCTTATGACCCAACAGCAACAACAACCGCACCCTCTGGTAAACTAACATAGCTATGGAAAATCACCATGTTTGATGGGAAAATCGACTATAAATGGCTATTTTCAATAGCTATTTTAGTTTACCAGAGGGTATCTGAAGTCATCTGCAGAAAAACACAAAAAATCAAGTCAACTCCCAGTCCACAGCCCTTTTGACAGTAAGTTAAGCCATATTTCCAGCCCAACATTCCCAGGACCACGGGTGGAGCAATTTTCTTCTCCCAGGGCCCTCCCAGGGTACCCAGGGGCCAGACCTTGTCATCCACCCGCGCCAGGATCTTCTCCAGGGCCTTCTCATCTCCCTTGGAGACCACGTGCGGCAAGGCCTAACACCAGCGGTGAAATAACAATTCCGACATATTCCGACGATATGTTTGAAATGAGACGCAGGGATCTACGGTATCTGTACATTTTCTGATGATTTATCTATATATATATATATATATATATATATTCTATATATATATATACATGTATATTGTTAAATTTCACGAGGTCTTGGGATTTTGGATTTTTTAGGGTACAGTGGGTTTTAAAGTCAAAATGCATTATTTGGTGCAACCTACGCGCAGG